>SKCR01044502.1:0-119674 GCA_019454045.1 Zanthoxylum bungeanum | reverse complement strand
CTAGGCGGGAGAGGTGTCTGTATAGTGTACAGCAGCCTCTTAGCCCCAAGGACTATCCTCAGGTTCATTTCCCAAACAGCGAAGTTTGTGCCCTTAAAGACATTATCACCCATGATGATGTCTCGGACATTTCCCTTGCTTGCCATCTCAACTACGATAGTCTAACTATCTAGTTGACGATAAAATGGGTACAGTCAAACTGTTACACAAAGAAAAATAACAATGTATTAGTCCAACTAATTTTAAAATAGACGAAATAATTTTGAAAGACGCGTAAGGCTAAGTATTTGAACGAAATAGCAAATTCAATACTAGCCTCCCACTATTTTCATCAAGTCTCTAACCCTCTGTTGAGAACTCGGGAAATCCTATTTCCTAGTGGGCTAGGATCCCGTTAAATAACACACAACCTTGACTTTGGCCAACAAGCTGTATGCTATTTAACTAGGTAGATCTCAAAGATCAATTGGATCTAATCCAATTCCTAGATCCGGTTAGGTGGACATCCAAGTCCTAAACATATGTACATTACTTATGCCAATGTATCTAATACATTTTCCTAACCATATCCTCCGAATCATCTAGACCTTGGCTTTGGCACAACAAACCTAATGATTCCAGTTAAGCGGGGACCCATTGACAAGGAAGTTTCGTAATCAATGTCGTTGGACAAGATGTGATCTTGACTTTGGCCAACAAATCACAACTTGGACAAGACACCGATGTGGAACAAACTCTCATGATTTAAGTACATCCTCGATTGACAAAGGTCTTGACTTGGCCAACAACCAATGCCAATTTTGGATCTTGAACAAAAATCATTCAACGGAAGGATAATCGCTTAATATAGATTAAGGGATTTTTGCGTAATGGGCAACCAATTTATTATCTTTGTTAGGTCTCATCATCATACACCCTTAAGCATGCTTCTAAAACATCATAGAGTGCGTAAAGTAAATTAATAGTGATATGCGGATGGATATATAAAACAACTTGTTCCTAGAACAAATCACTCCTTTTCCTCTCCCCGCTAGCACTATTCTACTACTATTCTACTTTAATTCTACCCAATACATAATACAATAAGAGAAACCTCATTTGCATTGAGGGGAATTAGGTGAGAAGAGAATACAAAGAGATAAAAGAGATAAGGCTGGACACGCAGGTCCAATTTATAAATTCTAAATTTACAATAATTTCTAGAATTACCTTTCCCTTCTAATATCCATCCGATATACACTATTCATTCATCACATACATATATATTCAATCAAACATGCTATACAACCCAATCTAATCCAATTATTAGTCTTTGTTTAAGTGATCATCCAATGTTCAAACAACGGTTTTGATTTTGCGCGAGTCTAACTCGTTTGTGTAAGTACATAAGGTACGAATTAAAGAATTATATCGAACTACTTGTTAAATTCCAATTTAAGTCGTATTCAATACTAATTCAATTCATTTAATTCCAAATTAAATGTTTACACTTTTAATGTGCTTTAAAGACTTAGATTCTAAATCTATTCTAATTGGGCTCAAAGCCCAACTACATCCAATGTTTGTTTAATTAAAGTCCAATGGGCTTTCAATTGATTCATAAAGGCTTGGGCTTTGGTCAATGTGGGTCAAACCCAATTACCAAACCCAAAAGGAATCATCCCCTTAAATGCCATAAATCAATTTCAAGCCCATAAGGCCCAATTAAACATAAAAGCCCATTTTACTATATTGGACCTAATGGAGTGATTTAGGCCCAAATTGGATCCAATCCTTTTGGCCCAAATCACTTGGCCCAACCAAGCCCATTATGCCCAAATATAATAATTCAAGCCCAATTTTACAATTAGGCCCATTAATTAAATTTCAATATTACAAATTTTAAAATTCAATTAATTAAGTGTAAATCCATGATTATACATTAAACCAAATATTTCAAAAACATCAATTTAATTTTATTAATCATTATTTGTTCTACACATGTCCAACATTATTTGAACAAAAATCAAGTCCATTAATATGTCTTATTGCATTCGGCCAAGAGGGATTTTTGGTTCTATTTGTTCTTCAATCCGATTGAATCACTAATCTACGTCCCGTATATGTTTTAAGTCATCTAATGAACTTATGAACAAAAAATTCAAATCCAATGCAAGGCCATCATATTCGGCCAAGCCAACAAATTTGGGAAAAATCATCCAATGCATTTTCTCAAAATTGATTATGTATAACACCATATTACATACATATAAGTATACTTAATCACCAAAATTTCACAAGAACATGCTTCAATCAATTTTACCCAAAATTAACCCTAATGTATTTCATGCTTAAACATGGCTCCATGATACCATTGTGTTTTCTATTATTAGTCCCAAGGAAAGCATAAGCAAATGAAACACATGATTTATATATGTAAAACTTGAAGCATGGCGGAATCATACTTACAAAGCTTGTGATGAAAAATGATGAAGAAATCCTTGAGTCTCCAAGGTGGAAATTTTCGGCCAAGATGAAATGAAGAAGAAGCTCCAAGCTTTCTTTGTATTCCAAGCTCCAAGGATGTTTCCCTATCACCTCCTTTGTTCCTTCATGTGCTAGCAAATGGAGAAAATGAAAAACAATTTTTCCTTTGCCAATGGAAGCTCACGGCATGGAGAGAGAGAGAGAGAAGTTTAGGTTTTTGATATTTTCTTTCTAAAAGAGAATAATGAAAAACAATTACCAAAATATTTGGTATATGCCTTTTCAAAAGTCAAATTCAACTTTCCCTCTAAAAAGCCATTAAATGGCCTCACCTACTTACATCATGATAGTGACAATGTGTCACTCAATAAAGGTGACTTGTGACATCCATCAACTAGTCATGTCAAGTGATGTGACTTCGCGATGTGACTTGCGGGCCCCACTCGTTTCAAAATACGAATGTGTCCGCAAACACTTTCGGGCTCGGTTTCGCTAATTCCGAATTAATGAATTTCTGTCGCGACGTAAATTAAATATTATGCCTAGCGAAATCACTATTCACGTCGCTAACGAATTAATTCTAAATTAATTCGTTTGCCCGAATTAAAATCCGATTTTAATTCCGAGTCGAAATCTAATTTCGTTTAATATATCGAATATATTATTTTATCGATTAATTCCAAATTAATCGTTCTCTCTCTAAATTAGGCATTTTATCCAAGATAAAGTTTCTCCGTAATTAATCCAAGATTAATAAAGTTTGAATCAAATATCATAGGTGAATCTTCAGGAAGCGACCCAAGAGATCTCCGGATATGTTGGTAGTAAATACGGTCGTCGGATAATCCGAACACGTACGTACCTTGTACTACGTTTTTACCGATTTACAAGACAAGGTTGGCTTCTAGCAAAGCGCCATGCCTACCAAATTCTCTAGAAATATTCTTATTGGAATATTAGATCTTTATCAAGCGTAGTATACCGTATTATTGCGTACATTGATCCAGTATCGGACGATCACATGTTAGGCCTGGGGCTGGAAATGTGTCTGCCCCGTACGAAACATATATTGGACATCAAACAACTAGTCTCTTTAAATCGGACAATCCTGACCTAGTCATATTGTCCCGACGGTTGCAACCTTTTATAGAGTACTAGTCTTGTATCCTGCGCGATCATCATCTCCATATGTCTGAAGTGATACTTCCATCTTGACATCACACCCAGTACACTACGATTCTCGATAAACTCAGAAGAGGTGTACACAGAACCGGTTAAAGCCCCGAACCACCAAAACCAAAGTTTACCGATTGTCGCAAGCACTAGCGATGCAAGTCTCAGGTTAAGACCATATACACCTACCCTGATGCGGCCTCCCATAGACACGCAGACATACTACCAATGGGATTTCGCGGGTCTATCTAGAGCGAAGCTGTTTTCCGTACCATCGGTAAAACACAACCTCCTATCACACTTGCATAAGTATCCTATACTTAAATATATGAGAACTATGCCGTTGTGCCCTCACAAGCGCATAAGTGCAATACTAGTCTATTCCGCATTATCGATGTCTGATCTCGATAATACTCCGACTAGGGATATTTAATGATTAAACCTTTTATATTGATACTGTCTCATATCATCTCAATACGGAACTAATCATATGGACTTTGGCCATTTATATATCAAAGTAAATAAATTACAAAACGGCAAAAGGCAATCATTATCACATAGTTAATTTTGTACAATAATACAATATCATTTACAAAACAGTGACGCTATGGGTCATAATGTCTAACATGACTTACCCATTGCTTCGAAGTGAGTTGATATGGTGGTGAGGTGCTTCAACCCTTGAGGTTCATCCCTGCAAGATGCTGTGATCTCTAGGAATTACTACAAGATTGAGCTGATATGGTGACGAGGTGCTTCGACTCTTGGGTTTGTTCCCCAACCACCGAATGTGGGCTTTGTTCTCTGAACTATACTTAATGTGATGGCAAGGTGCTCTCGACCTCTGGTCTTTGTTCCCAAACCATCTGTAGGGTGGTCCATTCCCGAACCGTTACTATGAGGTGGTCCATTCCCAAACCGTTACTGTGAGGTGGTCCATTCCCAAACCGTTACTGTGAGGTGGTCCATTCCCGAACCGTTACTGATGAAGTAGCCCTCGACCCTAAGACTCATCCCAAAACTGCTAATGATGTGTGGGCCTCGACCCTGTGACTCATCCCAAAACTGATACCATGCTCCATTCTCGGAGTGCCATTCCCGACATACTGAACCTCATCCCCGAGGCATTGCTGATGTGATGGTTCATTCCCGAACCGTACTATATGAGAAAGGGTAGACTGGTCACCCCCAATCTCGGTTCATCTTTCTATTCTTTATTGCTTTCATTAGGTCAAGGTAGATCTCCTGATGTGATGTTACAAACCGACATACTATACTGCCTCTCACAAGATAATCCCGACAGCTAAACATATTTTCGTCCTCAAAGGATGCTTCATGTCAAAACCAAAGAACCTTCAAAGTACTTGATACAACTCAAATCCGACCGTCTGAATAAATGATATGAACTAGGCTCCAAGTGTGTGTGTGCCAAAGTTCTTTCGAAGCTTAATCCTTAAGCAAGTCAACTCGATGATTTCGTTTTAAAGAATGGGATCGGTGGGTCTAACCAACCTAGATGTCCTGATCATACTCTGCAATTAATTCTTCGTACTCAACATGATATGGTTTTCTTCTTCTTTTCTTTCCTCTCTTCATTTTTTTTTTCAACACACCTACCCTTTAAGGTAGCATTTCTCCTAATGATGGTCCTAATACTCGCCTATTGGTAGCTTCACGCTTATCGGTTATAGGTGGTTTTCTTTTCTTATTCAGAGACTTTTTTTTCGTTTCCAACCATATCATATATCGTAACACAAGTAAATCAAGATAGACATCTAACCAAACGGTCATTCACCGACCCGCCATCTCTTCAACTAGTCATCTCATCGACTACCCAGGCTTCTACTGCTAAGATCACGTAATCAAGTGCTCATGAGTCTAGCCGAGATCAACCACTCAGAATACAGAATGAGAGCATATCTCGCACTTATCATTTCTAAGGTTTCACCCTACAGCAAACAATGTCATCACCGGACATATGTCTAACCATCAAGAACTTCTATCTCTCTCTTTTTTTCACTCGATTGGAATTCTTCCTTTCAACCGCTAATAATGTGGGCTTCGCCCCTTGGGATTCATTCCCGAAATTGATACTGATATAGGCCTCAACCCTGGGATCCATTCCCGAAACTGATATTGATGTGTTTCTGATTTTGGTTGGCTTACATTTGCCACTTTCTCATTCTTTTTGAAACCTGTAAAAACAAAACAGAACAAACACAAAAAAGAATGCAAGTACGTTACGTGTATGCATGCATGCATGAATGATTTCCTATTCCATTGGGTTAGGTCTTCCGCCAGTCCTCCTAGTGATCGCTCGGTCTTCTCTTTCTCAGGCAAAATATTACTTCAATCTGTCTACGTTGATCGGCTCGGTGAACTCGTTCCCTTTCAAATCTGACAGTCTCACTGCCCTATTTCCCATTACTTTTTGGACTATGTAGGGTCCTTCCCAATTAGGTCTGAATTTTCCCCTTGGGTCTGTCGTCGACGGCTTTGACTACTTAAGTACCAGATCACCCTTTTTGATTTTAGTAGGACACACCTTCTTGTTGAATGCTCGAGCCAACCTCTTCTGGAATAACTGCATATGACATAAAGACTTCATTCTCTTTTCATTCGGTAATGCTAATTGTTCAAATCTCCGCGAGGCTCATTCTTGTTCAGGTAACTCTACTTCTTAATACTCGCATAGACTGTATCTCAACTTCCACTAGCAGTACTGCTTCCATTCCATGGACCAAAGAATAAGGCGTGGCTCATGTTACTGTTCTCACAGAAGTTCTGTACCTCCACAGGGCGTACGATAATTTGTCAGCCCAATCTTTATAGTTCTCCGTCATTTTGGCTAGTATCTTCTTTATTATCTTATTGGCTGCCTCGACTGCCCCATTTGCCTACGGTCTGTAAGGTGACGACTTGTGATGTCCTATCCCATACCTCTGTAGCATTGCCTTTGTTTCTCCTTGGAACTGGACTCCGTTGTCTGTTACTATATGATGTGGCATTCCATATCGACAAATGATGTTTCGGGCTATGAACTTTGCCAACTGCTTTGCTGTGACGTTGTGAAATGACTCGGCTTCTACCCATTTTGAAAAGTAGTCTACTGCCACTACTATGAAGCGATGTCCATTTGATGCGTGAGGTCAAATTTCTCCGATCATATCAATTTCCCATCCTAAAAAAGGCCACGACTCTGACAGCCCGTGCAACTCTGTGTGAGGCAAATGGTTCAAATTACCATGCGCTTGACAATCATGATAATTTTTCACCAGTTTTGCGCAGTCAGCTTCCATAGTCGACCAGTAGAAGCCTTGTCTCACTATCTTGCGGGACAAGTTCAATCCGTTCATGTGCGGTCCACATACTCCGTCATGTACTTCTTCCATTGCTTTCTGGCCTCTTTCTTCCCCAGACACTTCAGTTGGATTCCATTTGCTTGTCTCTTATATAGTTCTCACTTCAAACTCACAAACTGAGAAGCTAACTTCTGAATGGATATCTTGTCCTTCATACTTGCTTCTTCTGGGAATTCCCCTCATTCTAGATCTCTGAATATCATAATACCAAGGTTTCCCATCGTCGACCTCTACTTCTAATATCCTTTCTATCTCGTAGACGGGTCTGCTTGCTGTTTTCAACACTAGAGGTCTCATTGCCAACTTCTCCGGATTCTCCCAAGGTGCGGCTAGTGTAGCTAACGCGTTAGCCATTTGGTTTTCTTCTCATGGCAAGTGCTGGAACTTATAATCGGGGAAGGCCTGTGCCAGACTCCTGAGGTGGAATAAGTAAGGTTTCAACCGTTCTTCCTTCAATTCCCATTCTCCTTGCATCTATCGGATTACCAGCATCGAGTCTCCGTAAACTTCGATGTTTTTAGCCTTCAAGGTTATCAAGACTGTCAGTCCGAAGGCACACGCTTCATACTCAGCCATGTTGTTGGTTACTCCGAATGTCAACCTCTTGGCCATAGGTAGTGTTTCTCCTTCGGGGGTTACTATCACAATCCATATTCCGGCTCATTTGTAATTTACTGATTCATCAAAGTACATCTTCCATCCTTGGACTGTTATTGCCTGGATCTCCTCGTCTGGGAATTCAAACTTGTATTGATCTCCTTATATCGATTGTAATGCTAAGAATTCCACTACGGCTCAACCTTTGATCACTTTAGAAGTGAGATACTCAATATCAAACTCTGTCAGTAACACCAACCATCTACTTATTTTCTCTACTAGCGAAGGCACCGAATGCAGATATTTCAAGGATTCTCCTTCGCTACCACTTGGATCTTGCAAGAGTGGAAGTAGTGACGTAGTTTTCTGGAAGCCCATAGTACTGCCAGACAAATTTACTCTACTTCTTGATAGTGGGCCTCATACGGAATCATCTTGTTACTGAGGTAGTAGACGACATGCTCTACCCTCATTTCATTTGCTTGTACTATCATCGCCCCCAGCGCTTTAGGTTCTATGGCCAAATATAGTACCAAGGGTTTGTCTGGTCTTGGAGGATTCAAGATAGGAGGTTTCACTAAGTATTCCCTGATCTTGTCAAAAGCTTCTTAGCATTACTCATTCCATTTCATTAGCTGATCTTTCCTCAGTAATTTGAAGAACGGCTCGCATACTGACGTCAACTTGGCAATGAACCGACTGATGTACAGAATTTTCCTGAGGAATGCTCTCACTTATTTCTCTGTTTTGGCGCAGACATCTCGGTAATGTTAGTTTTCCTAGAACATGTCAATGATCTAATAAGCATGAAAGTGTGTGATAAAGATCATTATAAGTTACGGAATATACTTATAATGAACGGATTGGAATTTAAAATTTTGAGAAGTGATCTCCAAGATCCAACCTTTCAATGTTGATTTCAAGCTTTGAGTTGTTTCCCTTTCACCTTTGTTGATCTTTGAAGTGCTAGCTTTGAATAATTTTGCCACAAAATCAAAGAGAGGATAATGAGAAGCTCGCGCCCAAAGTGATGAAGTTAGGGTTTGTGTTGTGAGATATGTTTCCAAAAATGAGAGAGAGAAGGCTTTTGGTGAAAACAAATTTACCCTTTTCACCTAAACAAGGTGGTTGGGTAAATGGTTTCACCAAAACCATTCCAAGATAGTTGGGAAAGTTGGTGGTTTGGCATAAATGCCAACCACTCTCCCAACTACCACATGTGAAGTGGGCCCCATGTTTTGAATTCAAAATTCAAATGGTTTCTACGAATATTTACCGTGACTCGGACCAGTTTAATCCGATTAAACAAATTTTCTTCTCTAAATAATTAAATCTAATTTAATTAAATAACGAAGCCTCGTAAATATATTACGAATGCTGTTTAAGAATTAATTCTAAATTAATCCGTTCGCATGTATTAAAGTCTGATTTTAATTTCGCATTGAAATCTAATTCCAATTAATATATCCGATATATTAATTTTAGCCCATATCAATAAATTAAATAGAAAAATTGAATTTAACTATTAAATTTATTTTACCGATTAATTCCAAATTAATCGCGCTCTCTCTCTTTCGAACACATTTAATCTCAGATTAAATAATGCCTCAATTAATCCCAGATTAATTTTCTCTCTCTTAATTAATTCCAGATTAATTCTAATTTAAATCAACTATCATCGGTGAATCTTTGGAAGCGACCCAAGAGACGTCTGGATATATTGGTAGTAAATCCGATTATCGGACTATCCGATTAAGTGCGTACCTCATACTACGTGCTAATCGATTTATAAGACATGGTTGGCTTCTAGCAAATCACCGTGCCTACCCAATTCTCTAGAAATATTCTTACAGGAATATACAATCTATGTCAGGCATAGAATACGTAATATTGCGTATAGTGATCCAGTATCTGATGTCATATGTAAGGCCTGGGGCTGGAATAGTGTCTACCCCGTACGAAGCATATATCGAATCACAAGCAACTAGTCTCTTTAATCAGATAATCATGACGTTGTCATATTTTCCCGATGGTTGCAACATATTAGAGTACCGATTGTGTATCCCTACGTGATCATCATATTCATATGACTGAAGTGATACTTCCATCTTGACATCACATCCAATACTCTACGATTCTCAATAAGCCCAGAAGAGGCGTACATAGAACCTGTTAAAGTCCCAGATGACCAAAACTAAAGCGTATTGATTATCGCAAGTATTAGTGATGCAAGTCTCAGGTTAAGACCAACTACAGCTACCCTGATTCAGATTCCCATAGACACATTGTCACACAACCAATAGGATTCTGTGGGGTCTATCCGAAGCGAAGCTGTTTCCATATTATCGGTAAAGAAAACTCCCATTACACTTGCATAAGTATCCAATACTTAAATATATGAGAACTATGCCAATATGCTCCCACAACGCGCACAAGTGCAATACTAGTCTATTCCACATTATCGATGTCCACTCTCGATAATACTATGACTAGGGATATTTAATGATTAAATTTTAGTGGATTGATACTGTCTCATATCTTATAATCAGGAACTAATCATAAGGACTTTTATCACTTTATGTTTTAGTAATCCAATTACGAAATGATAAAATAGCAATTTCATAGTCACATAGTTAATTTGTTCAAAAACCATAATGTCTTTTACAAATAGTGATGCTATGGGTCATTATTGTCTAACAATCTCGCACTTGGCCTATAGCCAGTCACTCAAGCATCTAACACCTGAACTATATACATCTCGCTCAAACTTTTTGCAGTGACATTTCTTTCGTCAGTGGATCTACAATATTGTCATCTGATGCGACCTTCTCGATCTTCACATCGCCACGATGTATGATCTCACGAATCAGATGGAAACGTCGAAGAACATGCTTGGATTGTTGATGAGACCGCGGTTCCTTAGCCCGCGCTATAACCCCGTTATTGTCACAATATAATGGAACGGGCTCAACTGCTAACAGAACTACTCCTAATCCAATTAGGAATTTACGGATCCAAACTGCCTCTTTTGCTGCTTCAGCTACAGCAATGTGCTCCGCTTCTATTGTTGAATTGGCAACAGTCTCTTGCTTAGAAGATTTCCAGCTTACTTCTCTGTTGTTCAAACAAAACACGTACCCAGATTGCGACTTAGATTCATCTTTATCGGTTTGGAAACTTGCATCGGTATACCCAGTTACCTTAAGTTCTCCATCTCCATAGATTAAGAAGGCATCCTTAGTTCGTCTAAGTTACTTAAGGATATTCTTAACTGCCATCCAGTGACCATCACCTGGATCAGCCTGATAGCGACTATACATGCTCAAAACATATGAGACATCAGGTCGCGTACATATCATGACACATATGATCGATCCGACTACCGAAGCGAACGAGATCCGACTCATGTTGTCTCTCTCATCTTTAGTTTTAGGACACATGTCCTTAGATAAAGTGACGCCATGTGACACTGGCAATAGTCCCCTCTTGGACTGATCCATGTTGAATTGCTTCAACACTTTGTCAATGTACATGCTCTGGGAGAGCCCAAGCAGCTTTCTAGATCTATCCCGGTAGATCTTTATTCCTAGAATATAGGCTGCTTCTCCCAGACCTTTCATAGAGAATTTTAATGGAAGTCAAGCTTTCACCGACGTTAACATGGGAATGTCATTGCCCATAAGAAATACATCATCAACATAAAGGACAATGAATGTCATTGTGCTCCCACTAACCTTCTTATATACACAAGGGTCATCCTCATTTTGAATTAAATCATATTATTTGATGATCTTATCAAAACGTTGGTTCCAAGAACGCGATGCTTGCTTTAATCCATAAATGGATAGATTTAACTTACAAACCATGTTTGTAAGTTTTGTGCAACAAAATCATCAGCTGTTGCATATAAACATCCTCCAAAAGGTTTCTGTTAAGGAAAGTAGTTTTGACGTCCATCCGTCATATCTCGTAATCGAAATATGTAGCAATAGCAAGCATAATCCGAATAGATTTAATCATGACAACATGTGAAAATGTTTCGTCGTAATCGACAGCATGTCATTGATGATACCCTTTCACTAAAAGCCTAGCTTTGTACGTTTGTATGTTGCCATCCATGTCGGTCTTCTTCTTGAAGATCCACTTGCAACCAATAGGCTTTACGCCTTCTGGTGCATCAACCAGTGTCCAAACTTGGTTGGTGTACATGGAATCCATTTCGGACTTCATGGCTTCTTGCCATAAAACAGAGTCGATATCTTGTATCACTTCCTCATATATAGCTGGTTCGTCTTCCTCAATAAGATTTACATCCACATGAGGTGAGATCAGAAACCCATACCTCTCAGGTTGGTTTCTGACTCTCTGTGACCTATGCAGTTCTTGTGTATTCGAAGGTTGTGGTACAGTTTCATCCCTGATGAACTGTTCTTATTCCGTTAAGGATTCTGTGCCAAGAACAGTATCACTCCGATTTTCATCGAGTTCTACTTTCCTCCCACTAACCACTGCATTAAGGAATTCCCTCTCAAGGAAAACTGCATGTAGAGCAACAAATACTTTGTCCTTTTGTGGGATGTAAAAGTAATATCCTTTGGTTTCCCTAGGATAACCTACAAATAGGCATTTATCCGATTTGGGTCCTAGTTTGCTACCTTCCAAACATTTAACGTATGCCCAGCATTCCCAAATCTTTAGGAATGAGAAACCCAGTTTCTTTCCTGTCCATATCTCATACGGAGTTTGTTGAACAGACTTTGACGGAACCTTATTCAAAATAAGTATTGCACTGTTCAATACATATCTCCAGAAGGAAATATGTAGCTCTGTACGACTCATCATAGACCTTACCATATCCAATAAAGTTCAATTTCTCAGTTTAGACACACCATTTGACTGGGGTGTTCTGGGAGGAGTCCACTGTGAAAGAATACCACACTCTTTCAAGTAGTCAAGAAACTCATTGCTCAAGTATTCTCCACCACGGTCTGACCGTAATGTCTTAATACTTTTACCGGTCTGTTTTTCTACTTCATGTCGAAACTCTATGAATTTCTCAAAGGTTTCCGACTTGTGTCTCATAAGATACACATAACCATAACGCGATGCATCATCTGTAAAGGTTACGAAGTATTCATATCCATCTCTAGCCTGGCAAGACATGGGCCCACATACGTCACTATGAATGAGGGCTAACAGTTTGGTGGCACGTACACCATTTCTGCTAAAAGGTGTTTTAGGCATTTTGCCTAATAAGCAATATGTTGGACAATTATGACCCATAACGTCACTATTTGTACAGATCACGGTGTTGTTGTACAAATTAACTATATAATAAAGGAGATTGCACTCTTATCATTTGTGATTAGATCACCTAGATTTATAAATGATGAGAGGTCCCTATGAGTTGTTCATGGACCGAGAATGATATGAGACAGTATCAGTCCACGAAGGATAAATCGTTAAATATCCCTAGTCGGAGTATTATCGAGATTGGACATTGATAAATACGTAAAAGACTAGTATTACACTTGTGCGCGTTTGTGAGGGCACAACGGCATAGCTCTCATATATTTGGGTATAGGATACTCATGCAAGTGTAATAGGAGGTTGTGTTTCACCGATGGTACGAGACACTGCTTTGCTCTGGATTGACCCCGCGGAATCCCATTGGTAGTATGACTATGTGTCTATGGGAGTCTTCAATCAGGGTAGGTGTATTTTGTCTTAACCTGAGACTTGCACCGCTAATACTTACGATAATCGATATACTTTAGTTGAGGTCGTCCAGGGCTTTAACCGGTTCTGAGTACGCCAATTCTGGGTATATTGAGAATCGTAGTGTGTTGGGTGTGATGTCAAGACGGAAGTATCACTCCAGTCATAGTGGAGATAACGGTCATGTAGGATAAGGAACTCGTTCTCTTAAATGCTCGAGCTATCGGGATATTATGACTAGGTCATGTTTATCCGATTATAGAGACTAGTTACCTGACATCTAATATGTGCTTCGTACGGGGCAGACACAATTCCAGCCCTAGGCCTAGCACGTGATCATCCGATACTGGACAGAAATACGCAATACTACGGTATACTACGCTTGATATAGATTATATATTCATGTAAGGATATTTCCGGAGAATTAGGTAGGCATGGCGCTTTGCTAGAAGCCAACCTTATCTCGTAAATCGGTATGAACGTAGTACGAGGTACTTACGTGTTCGGATAGTCCGACGACCGAATTTATTGCCAACATATCCGGAGATCTCATGGGTCGGTTCCCAAAGATTCACCGATGATGTATGACTCGCACTTTAATTAATCTGGGATTAATTAGAAGAGAGAGAAAATTAATCTGGGATTAATTCGATGAGAGAGAGAAAATTAATCTGAGATTAATTACGGAGGTATTTTATCTAGGATAAAATATTAATAAAAGAGAGAGAACGATTAATTTGGAATTAATCAATAAAATACTATATTCGATATATTATACGAAATTGGATTTCGACACGGAATTAAAATTGGATTTTAATTCGGGCGAACAAATTAATTTAGAATTAATTCGTTAGCGACGTGAATACTGATTTTGCTAGGCGTAATCATTTAATTACGACGCGACAGAAAATTCGTTAATTTGGAATTAGCGAACCCAAGCCCGAGAGTAGTTGCGAGCGCATTCGCATTTCGAATTCGAGCGCGTCGCGCAAGTCACATCAAGCGTCAAATCGTTAGTCACATCATGCGTCAAATCAATTGTCACTTTGAGTGATGTGACTTGACAACATGTCACTTTATTAAAGTGATGTGAGTTAAAGTGATGTGACTTAAAGTAAAAGTGATAGGTGATGGAAAAGCATTATTGCTTTTTGCTTTTGACCTTTTGACTTTACTTTATGTGAGAAAAGGGTGGTAATTGCTTTTATTGATTTTTGAAAATATTAAAACCATTTACACTTTCTCTCTCTCTTGATGGTATACGTAAATTAGGGTTTTATAAGGGCCATTTCACGTTTTCTCTCTCCAACTCTCACGGTTTTAGGGTTTTTTCTTGGATAAGAAAATGCTTCTCTCTCATTCGGTTTGGAGACCGATTTCTTCACCATTTCTTTTGGTTTGATCCATCAAAATGAAGAAGATAAGGTGCTAGCACACACCATGGGTTAATACAATGTGATAGGGAAGTGTTTTCATGAGCATGGAAAGCTTGAAGCTTGGAGCTTCCATGGAGTCATCAATGGCCGATCATGGAGGAGACAACCACCAACAAAACCGAGCAGTCCAAAGCAAGGAGGAGCTACTGCCGTGCGTTTTTTAGGGAGCTTGAAGGCTTGTGTTCTTCATTTCATCAAAACCATTCAATGTGAGTATGTATTCCACCTTACTCCTTGAAGTATTCATGAGTTTTTATGCTTGATTTCATGATTCTTGGGACCTATATTAGAAACCAACAATGGTATTAGAGAGCTAAGTTCAAGCATGAAAAAGTTAGGGTTAAACTTGGGTAAACTCAATTTGAGCATCAATTGGTTAAATTGTTTGATTTAGTATGCTTGAATGAGGTTGAATTGATGTTGTGCATGATCGATTTCAAGAAATTTGGTTGGATCCATTTTTCCCCAAATTTGGGCATGACAAATTGGGTAAAATCAATTGAAGCATGATTTGGTTAAATTGATTGATTAAGTATGCTTACATGTTGATGAATTGAAGTTGTATATGTTCAATTTCATGGAATTTGGTTGGATCCATTTTTCCCCAAATTGTGTGTTGGCCAAGATTAACAAATTTGGGTAAACTTGATTTTGAGTATGTTTGATGAAATTGGATGATTTAGAATGCTTAAAGTATGTTTAATTGAGGATTGATTGGATCAATTTGATGAAAATTAGTTTGGAATAATTTTCCCCAAATTGCTTATGTTGGCCGAATACAAATAACCCATAATGTCTTGGAATTTTTTGATTTTTGAACATTGGATGTGTTGAAAATCATTCAGGAATATGATGGAATGTCGATTGTGAAATTAATTGGATTGAATTCGAATCGGACGTAAAATCCCCAAATTGCAAGAGACTTTAAAACATGTAAAATGGGTTTGATTTTGATAAATTGTGTTGGACACTATTTGATGTAGAAATGCATGATTAAGTATGCTAATTGATGTTTTAGAAATATTAATTAGGTGGTTAATTATGTATGACACTTAGGTTAATTAATTATGAAATTTGGAATTTTATAAGTTAATTAATTAGGCTTGAAATTGGATTTGGGCCTTAAATGTTATAATTGGGCTTTTGGGCTTGGTTTTACCAAGTTAGGTTTAGGCCAATTTGGTTGGATCCAATTGGGCCCAAAACCGCATCCATAAAGTCTAATTATGACTTAATGGACCTTAATTATTTAATTGGGCCTAATGGGCCAAAATTAATTTAAAGGCTTATGGGGTAACTCTCGGATTGGACTTTGGTTATCGGTTTGACCTGAGTTGACCAAAAGTCCACGCCTTAAGAAATTAATTAAAAGCCCATTGGACTTTAATTAAATAAATGTTGGACGTTAATATGGGCTTTGAGACCTATAACGATTGAATTAGGAATTTAAATCGTAGAAGGTTCATTAATAAAAGTGTAATATTTAATTTGGAATTAAATAGTGAATTAGAATTAAATGCGTATTCAATTGGATTTAATTATGTAGTTTAATTTAATTCGAGAATTCGTACTTTGAGTACTTATTCGCAAAACGAGTTTGACTCGAGCAAAAATCAAATCGTTGTTTGAACATTGGATGATCACTAATTATCAGATTAATTAATTGGATTAGATTGATTGATAACATGCTTGTATGAATACATGGTTGCTATGCATGAATAATGTATATCGGATGGATATTATTCGGGTGGAACAATTTTGGAAATTGTAATAAATTTGATTTATTAATTGGACCTGCGTGTCCAGCCTTATCACCTCTATTCTCTTTGTATTCTCTTCTCACCTATTCCCCTCAATGTAAATGAGGTTTCTTTAGAAGTGTAGTGTAACGGGTAGAAGTAAATACATGTGCTAGCTTGGAGATAAAAATGAGAGATTTGATCTAGGATCAATGTAAAGTATCCATCCGTATATCATTATTATTTTATTTCATATGCGCTTTATTATGTGTTTAGAATGCATGTTTAAGGGTGTATGATGATGGGACCTTAACAAAGATAATAAATTGGTTGCCAATTTGCACACGAAAAACCCTAAAATAATATTAAGCGTCTTTCCTTCCATTGTGTGATTCTTACTCAAGATCTAAGACGGCATTGGTTTGTTGGCCAAAGTCAAGGCCTTTGTCTGTCGAAGATGTGTTTGAATCACGAAGGCTTTGTTCCATATCAGTCTCTTGTCCAAGTTGTGGTTTGTTGGCCAAAGTCAAGACCACTTCTTGTCCATCGACATTGATTACGAAGCTTTCCATGGTCAATGGGTCGCGCTTGACTGGGATCACTAGGTTTGTTGTGCCAAAGCCAAGGCTTAGTTGATTCCGAGGAAAAAGGTTAGGTAATACATTGGATGTATTGGCATATATAAGATATATGTTTCGGACTTGGACGTCCTCCTACCGGATCTAGGAATTGGATTGGATCCAATTGATCTTAGAGATCTACCTAGTTAATTATCATAAAATTTTTTTTCCAAAGTCAAGATTGTGTGATATTTAACGGGATCCTAGCCCACTAGGAAACACGGTTTCCCGAGTACTCGACAGAGGGTTAGATACTCGCCGAAAAATAGTGGGAGGCAATAATTGAATTAGCAATACTCGTTCAATTACTCGCCATACGCGCTCATTCAAATTATTTCTTCGTTAGATTAAATATTAGTTAGACTAATATTTAAATTGTTGTTTTAATAAACAGTTGGACTGTATTATAGTTGATTATATATAATTGGATTATATTAATCAATATATTTGAATTAATTAATTTCAGTTTACAGTTGATTTTATAATTGGATTATAGTAATCAATGTAATTGAGGTTAATTAATTTAAATTATATTTGATTATATAGTTAGACTATTATAATCATTATAATCAATAGTACCACAAATCGTTGATTAAATAGTTAGACTATTAGAATCAAGATTGAAATGAAAGATTAGTGTTTAAAACATAATTCTGGGTGAAAATATATTTAAACGACTTTAATTTTCAATTTGGTAATAATTTCAAGATGGTCTTGGAAATTAATAAGTTATTTTATTTGATAAAATAATGAATTATGCCTAAAGCCCGGAGTTAAGCAAATAAGTGGAATATGATATTTGGAATATTCGTATAATGATAACTTTAGCGCTTAATCCATTAAGCTTGTCGAAGTAGACTCCTTAATTTCTGAATCAGGATTAAGGATTAGATCCTTAAAGTATGATAATGAAATTGAAGGATTTTCATGGATCTATTTTAGATCTTTGAAATACTAAATTGCAATAAATAATTCTTGAAAAATTAATGACTATTCTCAAGGAGACAAAGTCAAATTTTGCAATTAGGCAAGTAGTGCAAGGCACACCTTACTTCAATATTCTAGAAACCCGAGGCTTGGCCGAAGGCTACCGGAATATTGAAAATGGCAAAGGTAAAATCATTATTATCTTATAGGAAGATGAAAGGACATATCCCAAGAAGGAATTGAAGACGAGCAAGGCTCTTACTTCAAATATATTTGTCATAATTATGTTCACAACTAGTATTGAAATTGGATTTTAAATACTTAGTGTGATACATAAATATGTACTGTTGTGCAGAATACTGACTTTAGACGAGATTTCTCTGCGAATTGAAAACGGGACGATAATCGCTGTTTTAACCTTAGATACCTAAGTTTAGGAACTGCCATTCGGGTGTGTACTTAAATTAGGAAACTGTTAAAATGTAACTAGTTTGACTAGAAATATTATCCCGATGGTTGCAACACATTAGAGTACCAGTTATATATCCCTGCGTGATCATCATCTTCATATGACTGAAGTGATACTTCCATCTTGACATCACATCCAATACTCTACGATTCTCAATAAGCCTAGAAGAGGCGTACACATAACTTGTTAAAATCTCGGACGACAAAAACTAAAGCGTAATGATTGTCGCAAGTATTAGCGATGCAAGTCTCAGGTTAAGACCAAATACACCTACCCTGATTCGGATTCCCATAGACATATTGTCATACAATCAATGGGATTCCGTGGGGTCTATCCGAAGCGAAGCTATTTCCGTACCATCGGTAAACACAACCTCCCATTACACTTGCATAAGTATCCAATAATTAAATATATGATAACTATGCCGTTATGCTCCCACAACGCGCACAATTGCAATACTAGTCTATTCCGTATTATGGACGTCCAGTCTCGATAATACTATGACTATGGATATTTAATGATTAAACCTTAGTGGATTGATACTATCTCATATCTTATAATCCGGAACTAATCATAAGGAATTTTATCACTTTATGTTTAAGTAATCCAATTACGAAATGATAAAATAGCAATTTCATTGTCACATAGTTAATTTGTACAAAAACCATAATGTCTTTTACAAATAGTGACGTTATGGGTCATAATTGTCTAACAGTTAATAGCCTTGATCTTCTCATGGTCTACTTCTATTCCTCTCATTCCCATCGTGTGTCCTAGTAACTTTCCTTACATTACTCCAACACGCACTTCTTGGGATTTAGTCACAGGTTGTATTTGTCGACTCGTTCAAGGAACTTCTCCAGTGCTTCTATATGTCTGGTTCTTGTCTCTGACTTCACCATCATATCGTAAACATATACCTCAATCTCCTTATTCATCAGGTCATGGAATAATGTATTGGCCATCTGTTGGTAACTTGCTCCTACATTCTTAAGTCTAAACGGCATCACCTTGTAACAATACGTACCCCACTCAATGACAAAGGAAATCTTATGCTTATCTTCTTCAGCCATAAGAACTTGATTATATCCTGAGAACCCATCCGTGAACGAGTACATGGCAGATAAGGCCGCACTATCAACTAGCACAGCTATATGGGGTAAGAGAAAATCATCCTTCGGGGGAGCTTTGTTAAGGTCTAGATAATCCACACATATTCTGACCTTCTCGTCTTTCTTCGACACTGGCACAATGTTTGCCAACCACTCGGGGTACTTCACTACTTCCAGAAATCCCATATCTATTTGCTTCTTAACTTATTCTCTAACTTTCTTGGCACACTCAGGTCTCATCCTTCGGAGCTTATGCTTTACCGGCCTCATGTTTGGATAGGTCGGTATCACGTGCTGGGCGATGCTTCTGTCTACTCCAGGCATGTCCTCGTAGGACCGAGCGAATACTTTAGCATATTTGACTAATATCCCCACCAATTCCTTCCGCTCCTCAGGGGTAACCTCATTTGTAATTAGTATCTCCTTGGGGCTTTTAGGCGTACCAAGGTTAAAGGTGTTCATTTTGGTTGAGTTGATGTCAAATATACTCAAATCATGTAAGTTGAATGGAAGAGACTCAGGGAAGTAAGCAAAATGAATGTCTTTATTATTAGCAAAGGAAAAAGGTACATTCTAATAAATCAGGGAGATAAATGTCTTCGTCCTCCACAGACACTTCATCCTCAACAGTCGGGTTTTCCTCGGTCTCTTTATTCTCCTCTAAGGTCAGGCTCTCCAGCTTCATCATCTCTTCTTCCTACTTGTCTTCCTCCTTTGCAACTTCTATTGCCAGTGGTTTCTTACCCATCACATCCTAAAAGATCTCAAATCCTGGTATCATGACCCCATTGACCTCCACTGGTTCAGGCACTCCTTGATACCCTGTGGCTTTCATAAAATATTCCGTCAGCTTCAATCCTTTCTTCTTAGCCTTCAGCTTATCCTCATCGGACTTGTATCTCAGTCCTCTCCTAGTAGTCTGTTCCTTGACGTTGGGCAATGTTCCTCCAACACCCGAATATATACTTGGCTCGAACATTATCTTCTCCATGATCCTAGCCACCTTAGGATCCACCCACTCCTCAAAGGTTGCCGACACTTGGAACCTCGTGAAAGGTTGTATCTCCAAAACGGCTATAATATTGTCTACTTCAGCTTTGATAGTGACAATCTCTCCCCCATACGGAAACTTGATGACCTAATGTAGAGTAGAGGGCACGCTCCCAAGCTTTTGAAACCATGTCCTCCCCAATAGCAAAGCAAAAATGGATGGGATATCAAGAATTGTGAACTCGACCTCATCTTCTATTGGGCCTACTTTGACCATTGCAGCAAAAGTGCCCTTAACTCCTCGTTTACTATCATCATATACCTTGATAGTCATATTGGAAAGACTCAAGTCTGTCGTCTTCATTCCCAACCTAGCCAAAATCTTTAAATGGCACACATTGATAGATGAGCCATCATCCACCATCACACAAGATGTCTTTTTGCCCTTCATTTCCGCTCTTATGAATAATGGCATATTATGATTCCTTCCCTCTGCCGGAAGTTCCTCCTCAGAAAAGGTTATCACCTGCGAAGATTCCTTCTGCACCGATCCTACAAACATCGTAGGGTTGGCATCCTCCAATATTATTATCTTACTCAAGGCCTCAACCATGGCACACATGTGCTCGTGCGATGCACATAACGACTCCCAAATGCTCAGCTGTGCTCGTGTCTTCTTCAACTGACGCAGCACTACATCTCCTTCAGTATTATCCATGTTCTCTGCCACTTCTCTACCTTCTGTCAACACTTCCTTACCTTTCTCTGTTGGATCACTGTAAAAATGCCAATTGCGTGTCATTCATTTCACATTCTCTTCATCATTGCTTGAGAAGTCCAACTAGAAATTCTTCCACTGTTCCGTTTCATCCTCACTACTACTATCACATATCCCCAGGCAAAAGGCTTGGTGGTCAAAGGTTTGGAGGATAAGGCTTTCAGATAGGCCGGAGCTAATCATGTAGGTGGGTGGTGGAACAGAGTGATAGTTAGGTAGGGGGTTTCTGTGTGTGTTGGGTTGCTCTTTTTCTGGGTCGGGTATTTTGTGGGAATCGATGAGGTCTTGGATTTCATGTTTGAGGCGGGTGCAGTTGTCGGTGTCATGGCTGTTTTTCTGGTGGTAATGGCAATATAGGTTCATATTGAGGTGTAGTGGTGGAAGATTGGGGAGTGGTCCAGTTTCTAAGGGTTTAAGGAGTCATTGTCTCACCAATTTCTCAAGCACCTTAGACAAACGCCTACCCAGGTTAGAGAAACGATGGTTTCTGATGGCTGCAACCTCAGTACAAACGGGTTTGATACCTGATGGTCCTCCAACAGTTCTTCTGTTCAGGCTATAAAACTTCCTATTCTTTGCTTCTTCTTCCTCAATATCCATTACAGTCTCCCTAAACTGTCTGAAATCAGTGATCTTAGAGGTCATTCTCCTCAGCTTGCCATAAATTGAGGGCTTCGTACCCTTGATAATCATCTTGATCTGGTCATTATCCGAGGGCCGAGTCTTTATTTTCAGAAGCTGGCTTCTCCAGCGGTCCACATAATCCTTGAAGCTCTCATTCGGCTTCTGTTTGGTATTCTCCAAGTCGCAAAGTGACAAGTAGATCTCTAAATTTGTGACATATTGATTCAGAAAGGCCTCTGCCAGTGCCCTCCAATCATCTTTGACTTTCCTATCAAGACCTTGATACCATACCACGGGTGCCCCGTCAAGTGACATACCAAACATCTTCTGAACTTGACACTTCGTCAAACCCACTGAACTCATCACAGAAATATACTGTCGGAGATAGACCCTCGGATCCCCGTTCTCATTGAACTTGGCTATGTCAGGCATCTTGAAATGAGCCGGCAACTGCTCCTCAAAAGTCATCACCTCATAGTCCAATAAATTTTCATGCTTACCCCTCATCTTGTGGGTAACTGACTCTACCTGAGCTCTGAGTTTCTGCAACTCTTCCTGAGATCCAGCTATCCTTCCAGCGGCATACTCAGCCATGTCATCATTAAAAATATGGATATCATCACTCAATCTGTTCGGAGGGTCCTCATACCTCTCATTCTCAGAGCCTCCCCCATCATGGGGCACAGCCATATTGGCCACAATGGTGGTCAAAGCTTGTAACTGCTCGGTAACCTTGGTGATACTAGTTTCCAGCTGGTCCATATGAGATCCCTCGTTAACTGATTTGTTCATATTCGCTAACGGCCTTATGACGAGTCTTCCCTCTTTCCTAACCCAACGGGTATCTATGGTGTCTTTTAAAACCGCATGTTAGCATGTAAGCGTGCAATGAATGGAATATATAAGTCGACCTATTATTCTTTTAAAGCATTCAATCATACTATTACAAGTTGCAAACTTGTCCCAGTTGAAAAAGGCCTACCAAGTTTACACTTTTGCGACAACATGGCTAAACAACTTCAAATGATAAGGGGTCTAAAAATAAAGTGGCCCATTGGAATTTTAGAAGCTTTTGGCCCAATTATCATAAAGCACGGACTCGTCCCAGTTTAAATGGCCCAACCTCATGATAAAAAGTCCAACTGAATCCAAATGCCAATGGTCCCAAACATAATCATAAAGGAATGGTTTATATCGGTCCTACAACTATAGTTCATATGCGGGTTTATAGGGGTATAGATAAAGGCTCTCGTCGGTAAATGATTGCCCAAAACTAGGTATCCCCACTCAAGGGTCTGAACGACCAAGTGAGCGTACCTTTTTTATATACTAAAGTACATGCCAACAAGTTACGATGTATGACAGACTGTCAGATGGATTTCCTATGGAGGATTCCCCAGAGGGAGGGTGGAGCGAACTCTCTTAAATACCTAAGCCTCTTAGGCTCTTATCGCCTTGGTGACAGGAATAAACAACAAGTTCTCCAAATTAGTCCATCACAGTAAGCTTCGAGTAAATGATTATCTAGGTGCCTTCACAGCTTTTCCCTTCAGCTATAGAATGGTAGTGAATGAAGGAAGACACGAAACCATACCAAGCTCTAATAATCCTTTTGATTAAACCCCTTCAACCCACGGTAGACACGGTTAATTAAAGTAAAATCACAAACATTACAAGACATTATTTCGGGGCTGATTCTCTATCCCCAGTGGAGTCGCCAGACTGTAGGACATAGAAATCGGTGATGATGTTCTAGGCTCGCGGCCTAGTCAGTGGTACGGAGTAGCCAACGGAGGACTAAACTGGAGAATAATGGAGTCGCCACCTAGCGTGAACTGGGAAATGATTCAAGGCCACACTCACCCCTCGCAAGGGGAGACCTCAAACCGTTGGGTTCGGAATGGTCCCTTACTTATGCCAATTGTAATGAAAGGATTGTGAAATAATCTAACCAAGTCTACGCAGCATACATGCGCACGAATAACCTATATCTAAGTTTACATATAACCTAAATCTAAGTTCGCATGCATAAAAGTAAAACCTATATCTAAGTTTGCATGCATAAAAGTAAGTCGACATAACGGCAAACACACAATCTCATAAACACATTAAATTGATTAGTGCGGAAATATAAATAAATAATAAGCATCTAAACATAAACTTTGAAGAATAATTAAGCTCCTAATGCGAAAGAACTAACTACATCATGCATGAAAATAACATACTATTTCCAATGAACAATAGATAAACACAAGATTGGATGAAACGAAATATGTGCTTTTCTCAAGCGGTACGTGAAATTGTATCCCAAGTACAGACCGCACTACCGTCCATTCGGATTCACCTACGGAATATACGTCTGGGTTTCCATCCGATATACCGCGGGAGATAACACGAAATCATTCATCCAATGGCAACAACATACATAAACCAACAATACGCATGCAGATAAATAATAATAAAAAACAGAAAAAGAACGGGAATAAATAAAATGGCTGCCCTCAGGTCTAACCTCTTAAGTCGCTTCTTGGAAGTGTATTACGCGGTTGTCGAAAGGGTTGATGCTCCTCAACTTTTCCGATTTACTGGTTCGTTGTTTTCCTTCGTTGCCTCGTTGTTTCAAGCTGCTGTTTTGCTTTGTTTTTGCTGTATTTTTTTGTCATTGTTTTGGTTGTTGTTTGATGTATTTGAGGTGCAATTTGGGGACTTTTTGTGTGGTAATTAAAGGGGTTTCAGTGTGCAGTTTATGCTGTGGATGTGTAGTTTTCTGGACTGTGGATTGCGGTAATTGCAGGGGTTATTTCAAGCTATTTTTTAGTGATTACATGGGCAGTTTTAGGCTGTATTTTTGGTGATTACAAGGGGCTATTTCTGGGAAATTTACGGTGAAAGGATGAGAGTTTTTGCGGTGATGTTAAGGCAGTTTTTGGGGGCAATTTTTGCGGTGATTTGGTCCAGTTTCTATGGACTAGTTTTGGTTGTTTCAGGGTAATTTTCTGCGGTGATGTTGTAGGATGGTCAAAGGCTGTTTTGCGTGGCTGTTGGAGTGGTTTCTTGGCTGCTGTTAGTCATGAATAAGGGCTGGTTGGGGGGGTGTTTTTAGGCTGTTGTTAGGCGTGAATAAGGGCTGGTTGGGGAGTGTTTTTAGGCTACTATTTTGCGGCAATGGAGAGGGCTTTTCTTTATTTTAGGCATGAATGTATGGGGAGGAGAAAGGTTTGGTTTACGTCACTTTTTATAGGAGAGAGTTGAGGTTATCCTTGTACGGGAAGGGAAAGTATCCTGCAATTATGGATGATCTCTCCTAATTAGTGTGCTACATGGCAATGATCTCTCTGTTTTATGGAGTGGATTGTTTTAGTTTAGGAAAATGATTTATGAGATTTGATTTGATTTCTTTTATTAGGGAAAGTGATTTGATTTGATTTCCTTAATTCGGGAGGTGATTTGTTTAGATTTTAACATGTGTTTAATGTGTTAATTATTATTTTGGAGGGGATTGATGGGCTTGGGCGTGTGATTGGAATGCTTGGGCGTGTGATTGGTCCTTTTGGTGGGCTTGGTGTGTGGCTTGCGGGGTTTTGGGCCAAGGATAAATTTTAAAACAGAGGCCTAACGAGTAAACCCGAAGTTAAGGAAACAAATTAAGTCCAACAAGGTATTGATTTTTGACTTTTCCATTCCGACGTCCGTTTCCTGTGACTTTCGCATCTTAAAGGATAGTGCCTCTGTACGAGACTCATCATCGGGACTTATATGCAAACATCCAGTGCCTACAGTGTTTTATAGTTATGGTATTAGATTAAAGTTTTAGGTGTCAGTGACTACATCTATAAGGTATCCGATCGTCTGAGTAAATTTTCTATTTCATATAGACTATATAGGTCTCATATTTGTAATTTGATTTGATCTTTGATATATAGTATGATGTGTAATGATTTTGATTTGATATGGGTGGTTTAGGTTGTTAGTACATGTTTGTATGTTATGAATGCCGAATCGAAGCTATCAGATAGTACTACAAGTGGCAGTGATGGATTTTCCATTCTGTCCACAGTTGCACATAAAACAAGGAAGGAATCAGTGATGAATAGTGAGCCAAGAGTGAACAGTATCTCCGATCGAAATTCCATAGATTCTAGTGCATTCATAGGATCGTTTGGAGTCCGTCTATGCCCTCGAAATCTTGGTAAGACCTCTCGCTAAAAATTCACTAATTTCAGGTTTTCTGTTAAATGTTCGGATGTATCCAGTAGCTTTTTAGAGTAGAGTATTGATATAGATTGAATTTTTTGGGTATGAGTATATTTAATATATATGTTTTATAGAATTTTAGTGAAAATAAAATGAATTAGATCGATCCGATATGTTATGTAAGTTTCCACTTAAAATGGATTTTTCGTGTATTGATGGTTTTTTTATCGTAAACGATAGATATGAGATATATATGATGATATGTTAATGTTTAGATAAATTCAGGTGTTCAGGACCATTTGGTAGCGTTTGTGAAAATTTTTCAGAAGATTTTCCCAAAAAATACGCAAACCGAGGGTCCAAGTTAATTAGTCTCATGAATTAGTTTGTAATGTTGTTTTAAGAATAACAGAACTAAAATCATTGAAATCGGACTTAATTTAATATTCTAAAAAGATCTGGAAGTTGTCATAGTAAAGTTCAGAATTCTCTAAAGCCGTTTAATGGCATTTCACCATTTATTTAGACATATTTGACTAGGACGTGGAGTGCTTGCGAAGGTAGGTAAGTAACTCATGCGATTAATACTTGATTTTTTTATTTGTGTTTTAAATATATGTGTGTGTGTGTGTGTGTGTGGTGTGTGTATATATATATATGACTGTAGTGTTTATGATAAGACGATGATTGTTAAGAGATGGTTTTGGAACAAAGTTCAAGATCGTGTACAGTTAAGTTAATCGACCACCATAGATATGGATTCTGGTATGCTATGATTTGAAATTGAAATGGAAAGTTCGATAAGCTTAATTCTATATGCATGTGTTCAGGAATGTAACTGTATGGACCTATATTGAATATGCATAAGCAAATATATTAGTATGGAATATACATAATTCAATATATATATATATATATATATATATATATATATATATATATACTAGATATTACCCGTGCCTACGGCACGGTGTTATAGGAACTATTCGTAATTCTTTATTCGTATAAATGAAATAAATATGCACATTATTAATGTCAGAATGAGAAGCATTTCAAATTCTTTGTTCTTTTAACAACTCATCATTCACATAATACATAATCACAAATAGACATATTATTTGCCGATACCCACCTTAGACTTCTCAGAATCTCAGGAGTGATAATTATGGTACCAAAAATGTGTATTGACAGGTAAAATTTATAAAATTTACATCCTATTATTACAGTTAAGAATACACATAAGATGAATAACGATAAATTAAAATATCAAACACATAGCTATCAAAGTTTAAGACAATGATTGATATCATTCTCTATAATAAAGTGCAAAAATCAAAAAATTTCAGCCTGGATCGATTTCTAAGCTGTAATAATAGCACATATTACATATATCCTCGGTACCAGGTTCAACATTCTCCCAAGGTAATTTACAATTCCCTCTCTTCACCATAAACCTTTAAATATACAATAGTCCAAAATATCAAACAATAACTATCAATACAAAGTAAAAAGTTGGTACAAGTTGCCAGCGCAGCTCTCAAACCATATAACAAATCTCAGACACATGCGATCTACTAAATAAAATTCAGAGGAACAACAGGACATACAGACAAACATACTATTTTATCATATCCCTCAATTAGCCGCGAATAATCAACTTTACTGAAGAACACTTATCATATAACAAATCTCGAATACATGCGATCTAATAAATTATATTTGTATTTGAAGTTATAATAAAACTTATGGATACACAATATTGGTCGTAGAGTTGGATCTATTTGACAGTGGAACACTGATTCAATCCCAGACAAAATTCCACAAAACAATTCATGGCAAGTCCACCAAGCAAAATCTGCAAAAATCAAACACATAAATAAATCCAACATAACAGAATCAGGTAAATTAGAAAAAAAAAAAATAATTATCATATAACATTTATTTTTTTAAAAAAAATGGGTTCAACTTGAATCATTAGCTTCAAAATACAAACATTTTGTAAATGAATAAAGAAACTAATTACCGAAAGAAGGTGCAATCTTTTCAGTTGAAGCTTCTTGATTCAAAAAATTTTCTGGGAAATTGCATCAACACACCCAGATAAAACTCTAGTTGTAATTGCCTGATATCCAAAAAAAAAACGATGGGTACTGATGATGATTGATAATGAGAATGATAAAAGATGGGTATTGACGATGATGGAGAAAAGAACAAACCTTGGTTCTTACAGGATGGACTTGGAGTTGTATAAGGTATTTTCTCCAAGCTTCTTTGGCTAAATCAGACATGTTAGGCTCTATAATCGAACCCAACCCCCTCAAAAATCAAACCAATAAATAAAGGATGCAAAATAATTGATGGCAAGTCAACCAACAAAAATCAAACCCATCTGAAAATCCAACATAACAAAATCAGGTAAATTAGAACAAAAAAAATAATACTTTTAATCATTGATGACAAAAAAAATAATACTTATCATATAACAAATCTCCAATACATGTGATCTAACAAATTACCTTTGTATTTGAAGTTATAATAAAACTTATGGATACACAATATTGGTCGTAGAGTTGGATCCATCTGACAGTAGAACACTTATTCAATCCCAGACAAAATTCCACAAAAAAATTCATGGCAAGTCAACCAACCAAAATCTGCAAAAATCAAACCCATAAATAAATCCAACATATCAGAATCAGGTAAATTAGAATTAAAAAAATAATACTTTTAATCATTAATAACCAAAAAAATAATACTTATCATATAGCATTTTTTTTAAAAAAAAAAAAAAAAGGTTCAACTTGAATCATTAGCTTCAAACTACAAACATTTTGTAAATGAATAAAGAAACTAATTACCGAAAGAAGATGCAATCTTTTCAGTTGAATCTTCTTGATTCTAAAAATTTTCTGGGAAATTGCATCAACACAACCAGATAATACTCTAGTTGTAATTGCCTGATATCCAAAAAAAAAAAACGATGGCATAGTCATCATATTATTTCAGAAACAATCAAGCACATAAAAGGTGAGTGATGCTATAAACAAAATTATGAAAGTTTGATAATGATTCTAGTCAATTAAATGAAGAGTTTTAAGCATTCAGACAGAGCAGAAATTATAATCTCTTCTTCCACTATTTGAACCCAATTTGGGTCCAACTTTAGGTTCTAGCTCCGATACTGTACTTAACACCAATAAAAAACCTGGTTTGCATCTAAAAACCCTAGGTAACTAACAATCACAGCAAAGGATATATAGCCTTTCAATGCACCCAGTCTTAGCAAAACGTAGAACAATCATAATCCATATTGTAGTAAAATTAATCTCAAGCAAACCAATGAGTGTCTTTCTTAAACAATGAAATAATAAAAGCATAATTCACTCCATAACCAGTCTTCAAACTCATCTCTCAGTTCAACCCATTATCCAGCATAATCATTTATTTCGGCACATTCCCATGAACTTACATGCAATTTGATCAACATTGCTTCAATAAATACACTGCAATTGCCAAGAAACAATGTACCCAAATCCTTAAAATAGTACCAACCTACCACTAATTTCAACTCAAGCGCCCATATAAGAAGCAAAACTCCCTTCTAGTGAACACAAAATCCATTAATCACACACCAGATCTCATCAAACCACAGAATACAGCACAGAAGAAACAAACACCACTAATTTCAACTCAAGCGCCCATATAAGAAGCAAAACTCCCTTCTAGTGAACACAAAATCCATTAATCACACACCAGATCTCATCAAACCACAGAATACAGCACCGAAACAAAGCCTGGATCGATTTCTAAGCTGTAATAATAGCACATATTACATATATCCTCGGTACCAAGTTCAACATACTCCCAAGCCAATTTACAATTCCCTCTCTTCATATAATAAGCAGGTATAACAATTTTTTTTTTAAAAAAGGTTCAACTTCAATCATTAGCTTCAAAATACAAATATTTTGTAAATGAATAAAGAAACTAATTACCGAAAGAAGATGCAATCTTTTCAGTTGAAGCTTATTGATTCCAAAAATTTTCTGGGAAATTGCATCAACACACCCAGATAATACTCTAGTTGTAATTGCCTGATATCCAAAAAAAAAACGATGGGTACTGATGATGATTGATAATGAGAATGATAAAAGATGGGTATTGACGATGATGGAGAAAAGAACAAACCTTGGTTCTTACAGGATGGACTTGGAGTTGTATAAGGTATTTTCTCCAAGCTTCTTTGGCTAAATCAGACATGTTAGGGCTCTATAATCGAACCCAACCCCCTCAAAAATCAAACCAATAAATAAATGATGCAAAATAATTGATGGCAAGTCAACCAACAAAAATCAAACCCATCTGAAAATCCAACATAACAAAATCAGGTAAATTAGAACAAAAAAAATAATACTTTTAATCATTGATGACAAAAAAAATAATACTTATCATATAACAAATCTCCAATACATGTGATCTAACAAATTACCTTTGTATTTGAAGTTATAATAAAACTTATGGATACACAATATTGGTCGTAGAGTTGGATCCATTGACAGTAGAACACTTATTCAATCCCAGACAAAATTCCACAAAAAAATTCATGGCAAGTCAACCAACCAAAATCTGCAAAAATCAAACCCATAAATAAATCCAACATATCAGAATCAGGTAAATTAGAATTAAAAAAATAATACTTTTAATCATTAATAACCAAAAAAATAATACTTATCATATAGCATTTTTTTTTTTTAAAAAAAAAGGTTCAACTTGAATCATTAGCTTCAAACTACAAACATTTTGTAAATGAATAAAGAAACTAATTACCGAAAGAAGATGCAATCTTTTCAGTTGAATCTTCTTGATTCCAAAAATTTTCTGGGAAATTGCATCAACACAACCAGATAATACTCTAGTTGTAATTGCCTGATATCCAAAAAAAAAAACGATGGCATAGTCATCATATTATTTCAGAAACATCAAGCACATAAAAGGTGAGTGATGCTATAAACAAAAATTATGAAAGTTTGATAATGATTCTAGTCAATTAAATGAAGAGTTTTAAGCATTCAGACAGAGCAAAATTATAATCTCTTCTTCCACTATTTGAACCCAATTTGGGTCCAACTTTAGGTTCTAGCTCCGATACTGTACTTAACACCAATAAAAAACCTGGTTTGCATATAATAAGCAGGTATAACATTTTTTTTTTTAAAAAGGTTCAACTTCAATCATTAGCTTCAAAATACAAATATTTTGTAAATGAATAAAGAAACTAATTACCGAAAGAAGATGCAATCTTTCAGTTGAAGCTTCTTGATTCCAAAACTTTTCTGGGAAATTGCATCAACACACCCAGATAATACTCTAGTTGTAATTGCCTGATATCCAAAAAAAAAAACGATGGGTACTGATGATGATTGATAATGAGAATGATAAAAGATGGGTATTGACGATGATGGAGAAAAGAACAAACCTTGGTTCTTACAGGATGGACTTGGAGTTATATAAGGTATTTTCTCCAACCTTCTTTGGCTAAATCAGGCATGTTAGGCTCTATAATCCAACCCAACCCCCTCAAAAATCAAACCCATAAATAAAGGATGCAAAATAATTCATGGCAAGTCAACCAACAAAAATCTGCAAAAATCAAACCCATCTGAAAATCCAACATAACAGAATTAGGTAAATTAGAACAAAAAAAAAATAATAATACTTTTAATCATTGATGACAAAAAAATAATACTTATCATATAACAAATCTCCAATACATGTGATCTAATAAATTACCTTTGTATTTGAAGTTATAATAAAACTTCTGGATACACAATATTGGTCGTAGAGTTGGATCCATCTGGCAGTAGAACACTTATTCTATGTGAAGAGGTGCACCTAGAAAGTGCAACATATAATTGGCCGTGGCTGAATACTGGAGTACGCAAATCAATTCCGACAACTTCAATGATTGGCCTTGAGATTTATTCATTGTCATTGCAAATGCCAGACGTACAGGAAACTGACGTCTTGTCATTTGAAAAGGTAACTCTGATGATGACGGTGTTAGAGATATTCTTGGAATGAAAACTAATTTCCAACTTTATCTCCATGTAAGATTTGAGCTTCAATAATATGTTCTGTACATCGGACAACCATCATTCTCGTTCCATTACATTGTCCATCTTTTGGAGCCAGGTTCCTCAACAACATTATTGGGCAGCCAACTTTCAGGTTCAGCTTAAATGGCGGCAACCCAGAGGGATCTAGTGAGTTCAAATACTCAGTTGGGTACTGATTCGTAATAGAACGATCACTTTCATCATCCTTTGACATTTTGTCGGCTGCTAGAAAGCAAATTGTGTCTCCGGGAAACTTATTCAATATTGAATTATTGATAATTCCAACATCATCATTACGTGCAGAAAGAATTGTGCGCTCCTTTAAAAAATCAGCGCCAACTGTCTCAGGTCCATCTATACATGGATAAACTAAAGAAATCAATTCATCCAAATCTTTACATTTTCGTATTGTGGATGGAAGTTCAATAGTTCCTTGTGGGTTTGTCCCGACCTATAAAGACGAAATTCAAAAATATTTTAGTAGCTACATAATATTCAATTAGCATTTATAATTAAGCTTTTAATTAGATAAGTTAAAGGACATAATACCTTGAGTAAGAAGGTGGAAAAGTTATGAGCCCCGTCCTCGGAGTCATGTAGCCGCATATTTTGAGATAATATTAAAACATGCACATTCTTCCAAAGTGGAGAACGTCTTAAAGACGCGCCGACAATTTGCTCACGAACCCCTTTTGGTATCACTGGTAAAATCTGTCGAAAATCTCCACCCAAAATAACAGTGATACCACCAAATATTTTTTATTATCACAAATATCTTGGAGGGTGCGATCAACCGCCTCAACACAATATCTATTTTGCATCGGTACTTCATCCCATATGATTAGTTTTGTTTCTCGAAATAACCCTGCTTGCAAAGATTGTTTACTAAATCCACATACCGAGTTATCTTGAATATCGAGTGGAATACTAAATGTTGAATGCGCAGTTCGACCTCCAACCAATAATAATGAAGCAATACCAGATGAAGCAACAGCCACTACTACATGTCCAAGGCTTCGACATTGGGTCGCAATTGTGTTGTATAGGAAAGTCTTTCCAGTCCCAGCACCACCACTCAAGAAAAAAATAGATCCTTTATTTGTCGTTACCGAGGAAATGATTGCCGCATACGCCGATTGTTGTTCGAAATTAAGATTGTCAACATTAATTTTTGGAACTCCTTGTTGTGCATCACATTGCAGTTGTTGATGCTCCCATAACAGCCTATTCCCGACAACATTAGACCAATTTCTATTTGGTTGTGGAAATGGAGGAAAATCCTTAAGCTCTTCCCTGACTCCTGTAGCATTTCATTGAGAAGATATAAACCATAATCTTCAATTTCTACCACTGTGGGATTCGTTATTCCAAACTTGGTTCGAATTGTATGAGCAAGATCATCACATATGCTCATGGAGAACTGTATCCATAATGAATAAGGATTTGTTGGAGAGCATTGCATAAGTATAACATAGAATAATCTCCTCAATTGATATCCCGTTTTCATTATTGCAGCCTCTTCAAGACAATGTATCCACTCATCGTCATCCTCAAGAAGTCCTTTTGCAATACATGCTGCTTTAAAGGATCCATGTAACACATTGTTGATTGTTTTCAAGTATTCATATGATGGTGGACCTTTCACCACTGTCAGTAACAGACGAAGATAAAACAACTCACCTGAATTAGGGCTAGCAAAATACATTCTACCAATCGCTTTCTTATGTGTTTTACGTTGAATCCAAATCTTCTGTGACTTGTTCCATACAAAATATTGAGGAACTTCTTGGTAAGTGAGAGAACGTGCAATTTCATAGGAGCGACAACATTCAAAAAAAGCAGTTAGGGTTGTCCTTTGATGCTCAGCTCTTGAAATAATTTCTTCCATGTTATCTCTAGAATTGAAGACAACAGAATGCATTCCAGGTAAATGTAGTGTCAAACGAACCACAGTTGGATCTTCTTGATGTAGAAGATGGCCAAATAAGCGCCATGCAGCTTCTGGCGGACCTATATATCTTGCATCAAGATACTGTTGAATTTCATCTTCACTGCCTAAAATCATTGTTGTGCGATCATGACCTTTGTATATGTATTTGTGGATATATTTTACACATCTCAATCCTGCACAAACCTCCACATTAATATGACAATCAAACATTTTAGTAAGATAAGGATTATATGGCACAACGTCTCTATTATCAACTGGATACTTTCCCTTCATATAAACCTTGCCATCACAACGGCGACGGTAGATTGGATAACCATCGGTGTCCATTGTTGTTGTTTCTGCAAACTTCCGAGGGTATCCCTTTGTACACCTACCATTTTCCATGCATGGTGCATTCGAATTTCGAGTACCGCATGGTCCATGTAACATACATCTCATTACAGTCTCAAAAAGTTCAGCATCTTCATTTGGATCCGGAAACTCTGCAGATACATAATTTTCCACTTGGGATGGTGTTCGAATCTTGTCAGCATGTTCCAAAAATATTAACAAATGCATATGTGGTAAACCTCGTTTTTGAAATTCAATAGTGAAAACATGTGCACATTTCTTACCAAAGATGTTCCTCTCTTTTATAACTTTCATCAATTGTCTCCTCTTCAATTCAAAAACACGTGCAACTAAATCTGGGCGATCTATAGGTGTTTGTTGGGGTAACAGCGCATAATAAATTTCTGGCCAATTAGGATTCGCTGTCATGGTTAGAAATATATCTGGATGCTTATTGTAACGTGTGATTGCCATCGAATCTTGGAATATTTCAAACATATATCTGGCACTCCCAGTGAATGAAGATGGCAGAATAAATCGTTTCCCAACTTGATTGGGTCTAATGTCATTAGCTGCAACATCTGTAAGACCTTGATAAAGTTCAGCACGTAAACTGTCTTGATTAAGCCTGATATAATTCAATCGATTTTGTTCGTTGCAGCCCAAGCATCTACCAAAAACTCTTGGAATAATTTACATGCTCTCAAGATTGTTGAGTACTCGGTTGGACGCTGGAAAAGGCGATAACAATAATAATTCATCTGAGTCAGCCTGTCTGTTGTAAAAGAATTTTTTTGAGCATCCCATTGTCTCATCTCAGGTTCCCATCCCAACTCACCATATGGAAACAATAAAACATAATGCAATGGTAGATATGCTGGGTGACATTCACTAATTCGCATCAACGCTTGATTTCCTCTTAAGTGTATAACAATATCCCTTGACCCAGTTACCTCAGTTCCATCACCTGGTAATATCACAGCAATCTCATCTGCCGATGGTAAATTATATCGACGTCGGTCTTTGGTTGCACTATAATGAAGATAAGCAGGTATGTTTGTACTTTGTTCATTTGACTCACACAATAGCTCAAAAGCTTGTATATATTTTCTTGCGAATACATTATGTTGCAATAAACAACCTTGGATGATTTCAAGCAGATCCCTTCTCAATTGTTTATTTCGACGGATACGAATATCTAGTGCAACACCAGGATCATAAATGTACAACTGTGCATAAGATGGATCCTTCTCAGGCAGTGCTGTGGTAGGAGTGATCCTGTCTGAGACGTAGTTCACCATGAATAGTGACTAATTTTGGACCCTTTCCACTGACAACTCGTTTATCTACTTCGAATCCCAAACTCGTAAATGCATTAGCTGCATTATACTCTCGAATATGATTTCGGAATGAAATAGATCTTTGGTCATCTCCATTATACAAATCCAAAAGTACAGTTGGAGGTTCAGTTAAAAGGGGTAGCTTTATTTTACCTTGTAGACAACATGTTCCAAACCGAGGATTTATCTTACTGGAGACACTTAATCTTTCATCCATCCAATGTAGTGCTGAGCAATGAGGACAACATACATCCATATTCCCGAGTGAATGTCGACTTCCATGTGCATAAGGTCGATTATTTTCACTGGGCAGTAGAATTTGAGGACCCATATCATACTCTTCATCAATATCCACTTCGTTAAAATATTGATCTGATACATTAGGTCTACATAAATATCAACGTTATAAAAAGTTATATATTATATATCTAGATATATACTGTAAGGATAGGAAAATTAATAAGTATAAGAAATACATGTCTCCTGAAGATGGTTGAAGTAGAAGACTCTGGTTCCCTATTTCATCACCACTGTCATCAACATTTAGGATGCTTATTGGTGGCCTACATATAATTCCAATAATTAAAACATTTCAGAAGATGGTTCTTAAAAATTTGGATTGTTTACTCACCTGTCATGTAGTGGCGCTACATCACCTTGAAGACTCTCAAATGGACTTGAAGACTTATCATTAGAATGTGCTGAAGGTGTGACTTTTCCTTTTAGTCGACGTCGCCTTTGGCTAATAGTCGCCGGAGTGGGAGTTGGGCATATTGGCAAAGAACGAATAAGGCTAAGAGTTCTCTCCTTTCGCGCCGTAGACGTTGGGATAAGGTGCGATTCGATATAACCATTAAAGATTGAATAGATTATTAGGTTTGAAAGGTTTATTAGATTTGAAAGGATTATAATTATAATACCTTCGAAAACCTGAACGGTCTTGTCAAGCTTGCCCATCTGTTACCCAGATTAGAAGGGGCCCGTGAGGGGTTGACATTGTTGGTAAACTGCAAGAACCACCATTATAATTTTTTAAGAACCATATATCAATAACCCTTGAATAATCAAATAACATCAAAACAACCACACAAAACAAATGAAAGTTGATTCTGGGCAGTTCTATAACTGAAACCCCATACCCCAACGATAAAAATCCATTCTTTAACTCTTAAAAATCAGATCTTGCACCAAAAATAAACAAAAAAACAAATGGAATATTTGAATCATAACAAATATATAAATAAGTAAAATTGAAAACTTGATGAATCAGGTTAAATAAAGAACTAACCTTGACGCCAGCCCAAATGGGTATTCCTACAAAAAAAAAATAAATAAAAGGAAAAACAAATAAAATAATATTCAGAAGATTGCCGGGAAATTTGGCACTTAAATTGCTCTGAAATTTTTGATTTTCGGGTTGTAAGAAGAGCTTACCATCATTAGAATTTTTTTTCAACTACCGTTATGTCCAGTTGAAGAACCAGAAGGTAAAATTGAAAAAAAGAACAAACTTTAAAGGCAATACCCATGATACAGATCAAACCAAAAAATAAAAAAAATCAAAACTTTAGCAAGAACCAAGAAGAAGGTAAAATCGAAAAAAAGAACAAACTTTACAAAGCAAAACAATCCAAAAAATCAAAATAAAAGATGTGCCCAAAATCCTTTGCGAGATTAGATTGCTTACTTGATTGAAAGAGATCTGGAAGAGATTGCAATTGCTGTTGAAAGAGAACAGGAATCAACATGCCAGGACAGGATAATAAAGATTGATCTAAATTCTACCATAGTCATCAGCCATGTTTCCACCAAAATTCAAGCTCGGCAAACATGAAATCTTAAGTTTAACAAAACAAACACAATTAGCATAATGGTTCAATCCGTTCTCCAATTCCGAAAATAAAACAAATTATACAACTCATATCCGTAACTCTATCCATCACCAGCCACGCACAATGAACAACAACAACAACAACAATAATAATAATAATCTCAGCGCCGAATTTCCAAAACCTTAAAATGAAAACGAAAACAGAAAAAAGAAACCCTATCAAATCAAATCAAAACAAAGACTGAATTAACGGCGAGAGATTCCGTTATGTCCAGTTGAAGAACCAGAAGGTAAAATTGAAAAAAAGAACAAACTTTAAAGGCAATACCCATGATACAGATCAAACCAAAAAATAAAAAAATCAAAACTTTAGCAAGAACCAGAAGGTAAAATCGAAAAAAAGAACAAACTTTACAAAGCAAAACAATCCAAAAAATCAAAATAAAAGATGTGCCCAAAATCCTTTGCGAGATTAGATTGCTTACTTGATTGAAAGAGATCTGGAAGAGATTGCAATTGCTGTTGAAAGAGAACAGGAAGAGATTGCAATTGTTATGGTATTTTTTAGTGTGTTCCAAGTTTAGCTGTTTTCTTGATCTCTGCAACCAATTTCTCTCCTGAAAATTACACCAGATTAAAGCGTTCAATAGATACATATAAGTTAATCCAAATTGAAAACCGCAGGAGGCAGTAGCATACCTCCATTTGAAGGATGCAATCCCGTTTCAATACCTACAGAATGAAATAACAGTTTACCACAGCCAGAAGATGGGGGGGAAAATGCGATGAAATCCACAAAATACGATCTTTCTTTAACATGTTTTTGAACTCCCAACGGTTTTGAATAAAAATGTTTTTATACCCGTACTCTTCTCAGGAAAATCTAATCATTTAGTGGGTGATTCATAAGCATCTAGAAATGCCTTAAAACAGGTAAAAAAGACTATCTGAACAATTAGCATAATGGTTCAATCCGTTCTCCAATTCCGAAAAATAAAACAAATTATACAACTCATATCCGTAACTCTATCCATCACCAGCCACGCACAATGAACAACAACAACAACAAACAATAATATAATAATCTCAGCGCCGAATTTCCAAAACCTTAAAATGAAAACGAAAACAGAAAAAAAGAAACCCTATCAAATCAAATCAAAACTAAGACTGAATTAACGGCGAGACGAGCAGATTCCGTTATGTCCAGTTGAAGAACCAGAAGGTAAAATTGAAAAAAAGAACAAACTTTAAAGGCAATACCCCATGATACAGATCAAACCAAAAAAATAAAAAATCAAAACTTTAGCAAGAACCAGAAGGTAAAATCGAAAAAAAAGAACAAACTTTACAAAGCAAAAACAATCCAAAAAATCAAAATAAAAGATGTGCCCAAAATCCTTTGCGAGATTATATTGCTTACTTGATTGAAAGAGATCTGGAAGAGATTGCAATTGCTGTTGAAAGAGACAGGAAGAGATTGCAATTGTTATGGTATTTTTTAGTGTGTTCAAGTTTAACTGAGCCTCTGATATCGGGTACTCCTCCTTTTGATTCTGCAGAGAAGAGTTATGCTTTGGGAAAGACAAAGTCAGAGGTTTCTGTAAGTATTTAAAAAGTCACGCTTTCTATTTTTTAATTACTTTATTTGTTACAGTATTTATGTATTTGATTTTTCAAATAATCTTTCCCCCCAATTACCAATGGAACGATCTGGGCCGTTAATTAAGCCACATAAAGAGAGCCGTTGGATGCACTCTCTTTCCTCCAACACCATTCTCCTTTATTATATAGATATATATATATATATATATATATATATATATTATATATATATGTGTGTGTGTGTGTGTGTGTGTGTGTGTGTGAGCGTGATGATGATAAGATATGTATAACTTGAGTCTATAAGATCGGTAAATGGAAGAAGTTATGGTTTCTGTATTTTTATAAGCATGTGTATGTGTACGATATTTGGATAAGTTCGTTATTAACTGATATATCTGGTTTATCTGTGTGGTATTTGGGTGATTAAGTGTGATAAGATTTTGATATACGATAAGCTTTTCCTGAATGGTTAAGATATGTGAGGTAAATGATGTGTTTTATAAATGAATATCTTAACTGGTAAGTTTCTATGCCAGGAATATTTCTTGATAAGAATTCTGGAAACCAAGTATGTTTGATCGATAAGTAAAATACAAGAGGATTATTATATGGTATGGTATCCGAATTCAAAGTGAGGTGTATATTCATATATTTGAGATATATGTATGTATATGAGTATTTGGATGATGACTTGGAGTATGTGACATGTATGTGCTTGCATTTGAGAAATTGTACTATGAGTTATGTTACATGATATGCGTGCATGTGTATGTTTATTTGGTTGATAATTTCGTGGTGTAGTGGCCGAACTGGTTAGGAATCTGTTCGGATAATATTTATCTCATATCTATTCCAAAATTGTTAATGTGTCTCGTACGAGCATTGTATGTGTAAGCCAGATCATATGTATGTGCTGTTTTGGCTGTGTGTTCCTTAATATTTTGATTGAGGCTAAATTTATAAGGAAAATTCATACTTTCTTCTCGAGATTTTCTTAAGAATACTAAGAAGTGAGTATCTTATTTTTTTTTTTTCAGCTTTCTTGTATTTAAATTTTATTTTAGCAATAAAAGTGTGTATGTTTTACTTAAAGCATGGGTAAGTAACTTCTTTCTGCTGGGGTGAAAAGGTGAAGTTCTATTTTTATAATTTAGATTAATCTCCCTCAATTATAATGTATAAATTATTTTAAAACCCGACTTAATATGATACCACCTTTACGGTCAGTTGGACTTAATTAAATTAATTTTCTCCTGACTTAATTGGATACCGCCTCTATGGTCGGTTGGAATTAATTAAAATCTAACTTAATCAGGATATCGACTATATGATTGGTTTGTAATATAATGCAAATTTATATAATAAGGAATATTTCTAAATTAGAACTAATAAAGTGGATCCTCTAACCTCAATATTTTATTTTACCTTTTTAATTTTCAAATTTATTTTAAAATATTTTATTTATTTAAGTCTTTAATAGTCCTAGATATGTGTCGTAACTAAATACAATATCTAGGGTTATGATGAATTCCAATACACTGGTTTAAAATTTTATTATTTTGTGTCTTGGGTAATATAATGGTTTATTTATTGAGTCTTAATCTTAATACTTTTTACTAACTGGCCACTAATAAGATTGATATGGTAAACTTAAAATGAACTAGACAAAAAGATTTTAGATTTCAGCCTTAGACTCAATAGCTCACAATCTAACCTTAGGGTAGATTTTCTTCCAGGATAAACATATACTTGTCGGGTGTGGGTAGCCACAATTTGAACTTAATCTTAATGAATTTGGAGTTTCTGAGTTAACATAGATATATTGTTAATTGGGTTACTTTTGGTGTTGCATCTGACCATCGACAGAGGCTTTTGCATATTTTTGTGTTCCAAGTTAATAAACTGATATATTGTTGTGGTTTTTGTACAAATTAACTATGTGACAATGGAAATTTCTATTTTATCATTTTGTAATTAGATTACTTAAATATACAAATGATAAAAGTCCTTATGATTAGTTCTGGATTAATAAGATATGAGACAGTATCAATCCATGAAAGTTTAATCATTAAATATCCATAGTCATAGTATTATCGAGATTGGACATTAGGAATAGACTAGTATTACACTTGTGCGCGTTATGGAACCGTAATAGTATAGTTCTCATATATTTGGGTATTGGATACTCATGCAAGTGTAATAAGAGGTTCTGTTTACCGATGGTACGGAAACAGCTTTCGCTCTGGATAGACCCCTCGGAATCCCATTGGTAGTATGACTATGTGTCTATGGGAATCCGAATCAGGGTAGGTGTATTTGGTATTAACCAGAGACTTACATCGCTAATAATTGTGATAATCAGTACGCTTTGGTTTTGGTCGTCCGGGACTTTAACAGGTTCTATGTACGCCTTTTTTGGGTTTATTGAGAATCATAGTGTATCGGGTGCAATGTCAAGATGGAAGTATCACTTTAGTGATATGGATATGATCACGCAGGGATATAGAACTGGTACTCTAATATGTTCCAACTATCGGGATAATATGACAAGGTCATGATTATCATATTAAAGAGACTAATTACAGTGATCCGATATATGCTTCGTACGGGGCAGATACTATTTCAGACTTAGGCCTAGCATGTGACATCCGATACTGGATCACAATACGCAATACTTCATATACTATGCCTGACAAAGATTATATATTCCTTAAAAGAATATTTCTGGAGAATTGGGTAGGCACGACGCTTTGCTAGAAGCCAACCATGCCTTGTAAATCGATAAGAACATGGTACCAGATATGCACGTATTCGGATAGTCCGATTATCGGATTTACTACCAATATATCCATGGATCTCATGGGTCGCTTCCCAAAGGTTCACCGATGATGTTTGACTCAGATAGAATTAATGTGGGATTAATTATGAGAGAGAAAATTAATCTATGATTAATTGCAAAAAGAATTTATCTTGGATAAAATTCAAATAGAAGAGAGAGAACGATTAATTTAGAATTAATCGATTAAATAATATATTTGACATATTAAATGAAATTAGATTTCAAAACGGAATTAAAATTGGATTTTAATTCGGGCGAACGAATTAGTTTAGAATTAATTCGTAAGCGACTTTAATATTTAATTAACGCCGCAACGAAAAATTCGTTAATTTGGAATTACCGAACTCGAGCCCGAAATGTGTTTAGCGGGCCCACTTGAATTTTGAATTAAAAGTGGGGCCCACAAGTCACATCACTAGTCAACTACTTACTTCATGGTGATGGAAATAGTATTAGTTGATGTTAGCTTGTAAAACACATTACCATTATTTTATTGATGTGTAAGAGACCTTTACCAACTTTGGAAGATTTGGTATATGGATTTGAATTTTGGAATGTCAAATACACATTTCTCTCTCCCCCATTTGCTTTGGCCAAATCCTTTCCCCCTCTCTTGCTCTCCGTTGGCGTGAACCTAGGGTTCATAGTTCATGTTTTTGCTTCAAAAATCTTGGTTGCTAGCACATCAAAAGAGTCTACAAAGGTGATAGGGAAACTATCCTATTGATTTTGGAATTCAAAGATCAAGCTTAGAGCTAAACCATTCATGCAAATGAGAGCTTGAAGCACTACATAAAGATTGGAAATTTTTGTTATCTACATATCTGCCATAACCGATGGTTGTAAGTATTTTCCGTAATCTTTCTTCGATTATTCACACTTGTTTATGCTTAATAGATCCTTGGCATGTTCTAGGAGAACCTAACAATGGTATCATGAGCCAAGTTAAGCATGAAATGGATTAGGTTTCATAAACTTGAATTTGGGTATTTTTACTTGGAGCATCATTTCTTCAAATTGAATGTTTGGTTATGTTTAGATTATGATAACTTAGAGTTATGCATGATTAATTGTGAGAAAAATTGATTAGAAAATTTTTCCCTAAATTCCTTATGATGACCGAAATATTGAACCCTTGTAACGCATGGTGATTTTTGATTTTTAAATTATTGGATGTGTTTAAATGCATGAGTATATTTATTTGTGATTTAATTGGATTGAAAATCAAAATTGGATATAAAAAAAATGCATGATTGCCGTGAGTGTTAGAAGCATGTGGAGGTTGATTTTGCTTCAATTATGTCGGACATGAATTGAAAATGATAAAGCATGATTAATTATGTAAATTGGTATTTTGGAAATGTTAATTTAACCAATTAATTATGGCTATACACTTTAATTAAAAAAATTATGATATTTGGAATATTATAATTTAATAAATTTGGCTTTAATTTGGAATTGGGCTAAAATTATTATATTTGGGCCTAATGGACTTGGTTGGACCAAGTTGGTTTAGGACAATTGGATTGGATCTAAATTGGGCAGAAAACCATTCCGTTAAGTCCAAATATAATAAATGGGCCTTTAAATAATTAATTGGGCCTAATGGGCCAAAATTAATTTTATGGCAAAGGGTGATTCCTTATTGGGCTTTGGTTGCCAAAGTCCATGCCTTAAGAAATTAATTAAAAGCCCATTAGACTTTAATTAAATTGACATTGGATGTTAATTGGGCCTTTGAGATCCATTAAGATTGGATTTAGAATCTAAGTCTAAAAGACACATAATTAAGTGTAATTATTTAATTTAGAATTAAATATGAATTAGTATTGGATACAAATTAAATCAGATTTAAAATTATAGTTCGATATAATTCAAGAATACGCACTTTGAGTACTTATTCTTAAACGAGTTGGGCTTGCGCAAATCAAATCGTTGTTTGAACATTGGATGATCACTTAATTCAAAGATTAATTAATTGGATTAGATTGATTGAATAACATGATTTGTGTGAATACATGTATGTAATGTATGAATAATGTATATCATATGGATATTAGAAGGGTAAATGCAGTTTTGGAAATTGTTGTAATAAATTTAGAATTTATTAAATTGGACCTGCGTGTCCAGCCTTTATCTTTTGACTCTTTGTAGTTCTCTTCTCACCAATTCCCCTCAATGTTAATGAGGTTTCTTTGTTGTATTATGTAATTGGGTAGAAGTTAGAATTGGGCTAGCCGGGGAGAGGAAATAGAGAGATTTGTTCTTGGAATAATTTGTTAAATATCCATCCACATATCATTATTATTTACTTCGAGCCTTATTATGCTTTTAGAATGCATGCTTAAGGGTGTATGATGAGACCTAATCAAAGATAATAAATTGGTTACCAATTTACGTGAAAAAAACCCTCAATCAAATATTAAGCGATTCTCTTCCATTGAGTGGTTCTCTCTCAAGATCCAAGATTGGCATTAGTTTGTTGGCCAAAGTCAAGATCAATATCCATCGCGGATGTGTTTGAACCATGAAAGCTTTGTTCCATATCGCATGTCTTGGGCAAGTTGTGATTTCTTGGCCAAAGTCAAGGTCACTTCTTGTGCATCGACATGGATTACGAAGCTTTCCAAAGTCAATTGGTCTCGCTTAACTGGAATCATTAAGCTTGTTGAACCAAAGCCAATGCTTAGTTGATTCAGAGGAAAATGTTAGGAAAATATATTAGATATATTGGCATATATATTGTATATATGTTTCGGACTTGGAGGTCCACCTACCGGATCTAGGAATTGGATGAGATCCAATTGATCTTAGAGATCTACCTAGTTAAGTAACATACAGCTTGTTGGCCAAAGTCATGGTTGTGTTATTTAATGGGATCATAGCCCACTAGGAAACTAGGTTTCCCAAGTACTCAACAGAGGGTTAGAGGCTCGTCGAAAATTAGTGGGAGGCCAGTATTGAATTTTCAATTTCTTTCAAATACTTGCCATTACGCGCTTTCAAATTATTCATCATTTTATGTATTTATTAGTTGGACTAAAATTTTATTATTTTCTTGTAACAGTTGGACTGTGCCCAAAAATCGTTAATTAAATACTTGGACTATTGCAATTAAGATGGCCGGAAAGATAAATGTTAGGGACATTATCATGGGAGAAAATATCTTTAATAGTTCTAACTTTCCTGACTGGGATGTGAACCTCATGATAGTCCTGGGGGCCGAGAAGATACTCTATATGATAGAGAGACCTCTCGGGCCTAAGCCTGGAATTGAGAAGCCGCTTGAGCTTGAGTTTTGGAAGACTCACAGCGATGACAACTCAACTGCTCAATTCATCATGCTCACTGTAATGACCCCTCAATTTTGTTGCCAGAACAAGGGATTGGATCCCTATACCATGATGTTGAAATTAAAGGACCTTCATCGATCTAACCTTAGATCGCAGAAGTATGAGTTGTAGAAAAAGCTCTTTCGCTCTCGCATGTCAGTGTTGGATAATATGACCCATAGCGTCACTATTTGCACAGATCATTGTGTTGTTGTAGCAAATTAACTATGTAATAAGGAAAATTGCACTCTCATCATTTGTGATTAGATCACCATAGATATATAAATGAAGAGAGGTCCCTATGATTAGTTCCTGGATTGAGATGATATGAGACAGTATCAGTCCACGAATGATTAATCATTAAATATCCCTAGCAGTAGTATTATCGAGACTGGACATCGATAATGCGGAATAGGCTAGTATTGCACTTGTGTGCGTTGTGAGGGCACAACGACATAGTTCTCATATATATAAGTGTTGGAGACTTATGCAAGTGCGATAGGAGGTCGTGTTTCACCGATGGTACGGGAAACAGCTTCGCTCTGGATAGACCCCTTCGGAATCCCATTGGTATTTTGACTAGGTGTCTATGGGAGGCCGAAATCAAGGTAGGTGTGTATAGTCTTAACCTGAGACTTGCATCGCTAATACTTACGATAATCGATAAACTTTGGTTTTGGTGGTTGGGGGCTTTGACCGGTTCTGTGTTCACCACTTCTGGGTTTATCAGAGAGTCGTAGAGTATTGGGTGTGATGTCGAGACGGAAGTATCACTCCAGTCATAGTGGAGATGATGTCACGCAGGATACGGTATTAGTGCTCTTAAGTGATGCGCATCCAATCGTGATATTATGACCAGGTCATGAATATCCGATTATAGAGACTAGTTACCAGACATCCGATATGTGTTTCGGACGGGGCAGACACTTATCCAGCCCCAGCCCTAGCACGTGACTATCCGATACTGGGCCGATACGCACAATACATTGGTATACTACGCTTGATATAGATCTTAAATATTCTTAAAAGGATATGTCCGGAGAATTGGGGTGACTTGGTGCTTTGCTAGGAGTTGACCTTGTCTCGTAAATCGGTAGAACGTAGTACTTGGTATGTACGTGATTCGGATACTCCGACGACCGTATTTACTGCCAACTTATCCGGAGATCTCATGGGTCGCTTCCCGATAATCCACCGATGACGCACAACTCGCACTCTTGAATAATCTGGGATTATATAGAAGAGAGAGAAAATTAATCTAGGATTAATTACGGAGATGTTTTATCTAGGATAAAATATCGTCTAGAGAGAGATAACGATTAATTTGGAATTAATCGGTAAATTAATATATTCGATATATTAAACGGAATTAGATTTCGACGCGGAATTAAAATTAGATTTTAATTCGGGCGAACGAATTAATTTAGAATTAATTCGTTAGCGACGTGAATAGTGAATTCGCTAGGCGTAATCATTTAATTACGACGCGACGGAAAAATCGTTAATTTAGAATTAGCGAACCCGAGCCTGAGTGTGATTGCGAGCGCATTCGTATTTCGAATTCGAGTGTGGCGTCGCAAGTCGCATCAAGCGTCAAATCAATCAGTCGCATCAAGCGTCAAATCAAACGTCACTTTGAGTGATGAGATTGATTGATGTGATTGATTGATTGAAAAGACTTGAGACATGACTTAAAGTAGATGTGACTTGAGTGACATGTGAATAGTTGATGTGCATAGTGTTTTGCTTTAATGGTTTGACTTTTAAAGCAAATGAAATGCAAATTAAAGCAAATGCATTTGGAATTCACTAAAGTGTATAAGATACACTTGAAATGCAAATCAAATTCAACTTAACACAAATCTCTTCTCTCTCATTTCCTCTCTTCTTGCTCACGCCCAACACCCAAAAGTTACTGGTTTTGAAGCCAAATGTCGTGAGCCATAGGGAAGCAAGAGTGGATTTTCATGGTGAAAATTCATGTGCTAGCACACATACGAGTCTTGCGAAGGTGGTAGGGAGGTTCGCCCATGAGCCGGGATCCGTTAGACGAGGCTTGGAGCTCCGTTTTCTCAGCTCAAAACTGAAATTTGAAGACAGTGGACTGCAGCAGATTTGCGCCCATGACAGTGAGTTTTGTTGCTTCGTTCGTCTCCAAATCGACTCAACCGATCGATGTGAGTATTCCGCTACCTCCGTTGATGTATTCACTCATTATTTCATGCATTGATTTGATCTTGGGACCTAATAAAAACTCAACAGTCAGAGGGTACATCTGTCGAGCACTATATGTCATAGATGATTACTAACTTCGAAAAGCTGGGTCAGCTAGGCATAACCTTTGAGGCTGAGACTTCTATCGATTTGATCTTGCAGTCTCTTCTTGACAACTGGAGCGGGTTCATCATGAACTATAATATGATGAACCATGAAAACACTCTTGGAGAGTTGATTTTAATGCTGAAAGAGGTAGAAAATGAGCTATTAAAGGGCAAAAAGCGTGAGGCACACTTCGCTTCAACATCTCAGTCTGCTAAGACTTGGCCAAAGGCTACTGGAGGTGTAAAGAAGAAGAAGAAGAAGAAGGGCAAGGCCAAATCATCAAAGTCTTCTAGGAAGGCTAAGGACAAATCCTAAGATTTCTGCCTACAATGTGGTAAACGGGGTCACTGGAACCGTGACTGCCGTGAGTAAAAGGCACACATGAAGGAAATCAAAGCGGGCAAGACATCGGCTTCAAGTATGTTTGTTATAGAAATAAACATGTTTACTTCTAGTTTTAAAATTTGGATTTTTGATTCTGATTGTGGTACTCATATATGTACTGATGTGCAGGATCTGTAGATTAGTAGGAGACTAGCTTCATGAGAGATAGACCTCTGAGTTGGAAATGAGACAAGAGTCGCCGTTTTGGCTCTTGGGACCTATATTTTGGAACTGCCCTTTGGGCATGTACTAAATCTATCAGACTGCTATTATATACCTAGTTTGACTAGGAATATTATTTCTATATCTTTATTAGCCCAATGTGGGCATACTTTTGTATTCAGAAACACTGGGTGTTTTTTTTTTTTTTTTTAAATGATATTGAGATATGTAGTGTTGATGTGAATAATGGTCTTTATATTTTGAATATAAATCAATCTCAAACATAAATTATAACACATAAAAAGCTTAAATTTAGTAACAAAAATGAAACTTATATATGTCATTGTTGTCTATGACACATTAACAAGACTCACATATCCACACTTTCGAATAATAGGTACTTGGACGGATTTGATCCAAATTCATATGACGTCTGCAAATCTTGTTTATTAGGCAAAATGCCTAAAACACCTTTTAGCGGTAAATGTGCACTTGCCACCGAACTGTTAGCCATCGTTCATAGTGACGTATATGGGCCCATGTCTAGCCAGGCTAGAGGTAGATATGAATACTTCGTAACCTTTATGGATGATGCATCGCGTTATGGTTATGTGTATCTTATGAGACACAAGTCGGAAACCTTTGAGAAATTCAAAGAGTGTTGACATGAAGTAGAAAAACAGACCGGTAAAATTATTAAAAAATTACGGTCGGACCATGGTGGATAATACTTAAGCAATGAGTTTCTCAATTATTTGAAAGAGTATGGTATTCTTTCACAGTGGACTACTCTCGGAACACCTCAATTAAACGATGTGTCCGAACGGAGAAACCGAACTTTGTTGGATATGGTAAGGTCCATGATGAGTTACACTGAGCTACCAATTTCATTTTGGGGATATGCATTGAACAGTGCAATACTTATTTTGAATAAGGTTCGTCGAAGTCTGTTCAACAGACTCCATGTGAAATATTGACTGGAAAGAAACCGGGTTTCTCGTTCCTGAAGATTTGGGGTTGCTGGGCGTACGTTAAACATTTGGATGGTACCAAACTAGAACCCAAATCGGATAAGTGCCTATTTATAGGTTATCCTAGGAAAACCAAAGGATATTACTTCTACAACCCACTAGAGAATAAAGTATTTGTTGCTCTACATGTGGTTTTCCTCGAAAAGGAATTCTTAAATGCAGTGGTAAGTGGGAGGAAAGTAGAACTATATGAAAATTGGAGTGATACTATTCCTGGCACAAAATCCTTAATGGAATATGAATAGTTCATCAGGGATGAGACTGTACCAAAATCTTATAATACACAAGAACCACGTAGATCAGAGAGAGTTAGAAAACAACATGAGAGGTATAGGTTTCTGATCTCACCTCATGTGGATATTAATCTTATTGAGGATGATGAGCCGGCTACGTATGAGGAAGCGATACAAGGTATCGACTCTACTTTATGGCAAGAAGCCATGAAGTTCGAAATGGATTCCGTGTACACCAACCAAGTTTGGACACTGGTTGATTCACTAGAAGGCGTAAAGCCTATTACTTGCAAATGGATCTTCAAGAAGAAGACTGACATGGATGGCAACATACAAACGTACAAAACTAGGCTTGTAGCGAAAGGGTTGTTTGACAATTATGACCCATAGCGTCACTATTTGTAAAAGGCATTATGGATTTTGTATAAATTAACTATGTGACTATGGAAATTACTATTTTATCATTTTGTAATTGGATTACTTAAACATAAAGTGATAAAAGTCCTTATGATTAGTTCCAGATTATAATATATGAGACAGTATCAATCCACTAAGGTTTAATCATTAAATATCCCTTTATCGAGACTGGACATCGATAATGCGGAATAGACTAGTATTGCACTTATGCACGTTGTGGGAGCATAACAACATAGTTCTCATATATTTAAGTATTGGATACTTATATAAGTGTGATAGGAGGTTGTGTTTACCGATGGTATAGAAACAGCTTCGCTTCGAATAGACCCCACAGAATCTCATTGGTTGTATGATAGTGTGTCTATGGGAATCCGATTCAGGGTAGGTGTATTTGGTCTTAACCTGAGACTTGCATCGCTAATACTTGTGACAATCATTACGTTTTAGTTTTGGTCGTCTAGGACTTTAACAGGTTCGGCTTATTGAGAATCGTAGAGAATTGGATGTGATGTCAAGATGGAAGTATCACTTCAGTCATATGAAGATGATGATCATGCAGGGATACACAACTGGTACTCTAATGTGTTGCAACCATCAGGATAATGTGACAACATCATGATTATCCGATTAAAAAGACAGGTTGCTTGTAATTCGATATATGCTTCGTACGGGGCAGACACTACTCCAGCCCCAGGCCTTGCATATGACATCTAATACTAGATCGCAATATAAAATACTACATATTCTACCCCTGACACAGATTGTATATTCCAGTAAGAATATTTCTGGAGAATTGGGTAGGCACGGTGTTTTGCTAGAAGCCAACCATGTCTTTGTTGGACAGTAATGACCCATAGCATCACTATTTGTACAGATCATGGTGTTGTTGTATAAATTAACTATGTGACAAAGGAGATTGCGCTCTTATCATTTGTGATTAGATCACCAAGATATATAAATGATAGGAGGTCCTTATGATTTGTTCCTTGATTGAGAATGATATGAGACAATATCAATCAACGAAGGATAAATCATTAAATTGTTTGTTTCTAATTAGGTCCCAAGATCAATATAAGCATGAATAATAAGTGTGAATATATCAACAGAGATAACAGAATACTCACATCGATCGGTTGAGACGATTCGGCAACAAACAAAAATGATTTTTGCCCTCCATTTTGGCGCTCAGCAGTGCAGATTTTTCTGTCCAAAATTTCAGATTTGGTTGATGATTTTGAGCTCCAAGCTTGAATCAAATGGTTCCCGGCTCGTGGGTGGGTTTCCCTATCACCTTTGTATGCCTCATAAGGTCTGCTAGCACTCTGATTTTGCCACAAAATCAATGAAATCCCTCCTCATCCTCACGATTTTTCTGGGCAGTGAACCAGTCCATTTAGGCGTGGAAATGAGAGGGAGAAAGAGAGAAGAGAGAGTTGGGAGGAAAGAGAAAAGTGTGTTAAGTGTTTCCGAATTTGTGTACTAAATATACACATTTGAATTTCAAATGCATTTCTTTTGAATTTGGTTTTAAAGTCAAACAATAAAAACCACACCTTCCACATCAAGTCACATCAAGTCAAGAGGTCATGTCACTCAATCAATCAAGTTGTCAAGTCACATCACTCAAAGTGACAAGTGATTTGACGCTTGAAACGACTAGCGATTTGACGCTTGATGTGACTAATGATTTGACGCTTGATTTGACTTGCGTGCCGCATTCGAATTCGAAATACGAATGCGCTCGCAAATAATCTCGGGCTCGGGTTCACTAATTCCAAATTAATTAATTTTCCGTTGCGACGTAATTAAATCTAATTTAATTAAATAATCATGCCAAGCATAATTACTATTTACGTCGCTAAAGAATTAATTCTAAATTAACTCGTTCGCCCGAATTAAAATCTAATTTTAATTCCGCGTCGAAATCTAATTTCGTTTAATATATCAAATATATCAATTTACCGATTAATTCCAAATTAATCGTTATCTCTCTTTTATTGATATTTTATCCTAGATAAAATATCTCCGAAATTAATCATAGATTAATTTTCTCTCTCTTCTAATTAATCCCAGATTAATTAAAGTGCGAGTCATACGTCATCGGTGAATCTTTGGGAAGCGACCCATGAGATCCCTGGATATGTTGGCAGTAAATACGGTCATCGGATTATCCGAATACGTAAGTACCTCGTACTACGTTTTACCGATTTACAAGACAAGGTTGGCCTCTAGCAAAGCGCCATGCCTACCCAAATCTCCGGAAATATCTTTACAGTAATAAAGGATCTGTATCAGGCGTAGTATACGTAGTATTGTATATTTCTGTCCAGTATCGGATGATCACGTGCTAGGCCTATGTATGGAATTGTGTCTGCCCCGTACGAAGCACATGTCGGATGTCTGGTAACTAGTCTCTATAATCGGATAAACTTGACCTTGTCATTTTATCCCGATAGCTGCAGCATTTAAGAGTACTATTACCGTATTCTACGTGACAATCATCTCCACTAAGACTGGAGTGATACTTCTGTCTTGACATCACACCCAACACACTACGATTCTCAATATACCCAGTATTGGCATACACAGAACCGGTTAAAGCCCTGGACGACCGAAACCAAAGTGTATTGATTGTCGCAAGCATTAGCGGTGCAAGTCTTTGGTTAAGACTAAATACACCTACCCTGATTTCGGACTTCTATAGACACATGGTCATACTACCAATGGAATTCCGAGGGGGTCTATCCAGAGCGAAGCTGTTTCCCGTACCATCGGTGAAACACAACCTCCTATTACACTTGCATGAGTATCCTATACCCAAATATATGAGAACCATGTCGTTGTGCCCTCACAACGCGCACAAGTGCAATACTAGTCTTTTACGTATTTATCGGTGTCCAATCTCGATAATACTATGACTAAGGATACTTAATGATTTATCCTTTGTGGATTGATACTGTCTCATATCATTCTCAATCCAGGAACAAATCATAAGGACCTCTCATCATTTATATATCTTGGTGATCTAATCACAAATGATACAAGTGCAATCTCCTTTGTCACATAGTTAATTTGTACAACAACACCATGATCTGTATAAATAGTGACGCTATGAGTCATAATTGTCCAACAATCTCCCACTTCGCCTATAGCCAGTCACTCGAGTGCTTGACACCCGAACTATGTACGGTTGGCTCAAATTCCTGAGGAAATGCTTTCGTCAGCGGATTTACATAATTATCGTCTGATGTGATTTATACGATCATCACATCGCCACGATGTATGATCCGAACGAATTAGATGAATAGTCGAAGTATGTATCCGGATCGTTGATGAGACCATTATTTCTTTAGCCTGTGCTGACGCCTAGCTCAGCTACTAACAGAACTATATCTAATCTAATTAGATTTGTTATTGACCCAGATGGCTTCTATTGCTGCCTCAGCTGCAGCAGTAACCCACATTTGTTGTTTATACGGTAACAATATCTTGCTTGGAAGATTTCCAGCTCACTATACCGTTATTTAAACTGTATAGTATCGTTTGTGACTTTTAGTCATTTTATCGGTTTAGGAAACTTGCAGTAGTGATCCCAGTTACTTCAAGTTCTCCTTCTCCACAGATTAAGATAACATCCTTAGATCTCTAAGATACTAACGGATGTTCTTAACATCAATCCAGTGACTATCACTTGGATTGGCCTGTTTGTGAATCCATATGCTCAAAGCGTATGAGACACCAGGTCACGTATATTTTTCAATGTACGAGTTTCTCGGAGAGTCTTCTCGAAAGCCAAGCTTTCACCGATTATTTTATGGGAATATCATTTCCAAGAAATGACATATATTATCATTATTTATTGGACAGCCACTGTCAGTGCACTCCCACTAACCTCCTTATATACACAAGAATCATATTCGTTTTGAATCAAATCATACACCATTATGATTACATCAAAACGATAATTCCAAGAAATCATGCTTGCTTCAATCCAAACATGGATAGAATAACTTGCAAACCTTGTTTGCTAGTTTTGGTACGACAAAACCGTCAAGATGTTGAAAACATCCTCCAAAAGGTTTCCTTTTAAGGAAAGAGATTTTGACGTTCTGCTATCAAATTTCATAAATGAAATATGCAGCTTTAGCAAGTATTATCCAAATGGATTTACCGTGGCAACTGTTAAAAGGTTGAATCGTAATCAACACAATGTTGATAACGATACCTTTCCGTCAAAAGCCTAGCTTTATACGTTGGTATGTTGCCATCCATGTACGTCTTCCTTGAAGACTTATATAGTACCTATAGGCACAATGCCTTACGGTACAACAACTAGTATCCAAACTTGTTGATATACATGGAATCCATTTTGGACTCTATGGCACTTTGCCATAATAAGGAGTCGATACCTTGTATCATTTCCTCATACGTAGTTAGTTGGTATACCTCAATAAGATAGACATCTTTATGAAGTGAGATCAGAAATCCATACCCCAGGTTGTTTTCTGACTCTCTCCGACTCACGCGGTTCTTGTGTATTTGAAGATTATTGGAATAGTTTCATCCTTGATGAACCATTTATGTTCCGTTAAGATTCGGTGTCGTGAATAGTATTACTCCGATTTTCATCAAGTTTTACTATCCTCCCACTTTCCACTGCATATCGGTATTCCTCTTAGGAAAACCGCATGGCAAGCAACAATCTAATTTTTCTCTGGTGAGATGTATAAGTACAATACTTATGGTATCCCTAGGATATCCTACAATTGACACTAATCCAATTTGGGATTTAGTTTGGTATCATCCAAACATATGCCCAACATTCCCAAATTTTCAGGAATGTGAAACCCAGTTTCTTTCCCGTTCATATCTAATATGAAATCTGTCAAACAGATTTTAATGGAACCTTATTCTAAATAAGTTCTTGCACTGTTTAAGGCTTATCCATTGAAGGGAATAGTAGCTCAAAGCGATTCATGATTAACCTTTTCATGTCCAACAAAATTCGGTTTATCCTGTTCGGACACACCGTCTAATTGACGTGTTCCGGGAGGAGTCCTTATTTAAAAGAATACTATATTCTTTCAAGTATATTCGAAACTTATTGCTTAAGTATTTTCCATTACGGTCTTACCGTGATGATTTAATACTCTTGCCGATCTGTTTGTCTATTTCGTGTCAAAATTGTAAAAGTTTCCGATTTGTGTTCTTCAAAAGAAACACATAACCATAACGCGATGCCACATCCGTATAGGTCACGAAATATTCATATCCACATCTAGCCTAGCTAGACATGGGCCCACTTGCTTCACCATGAACTAGGGCTAACAGATCTGTGGCATTTACATTTTTTAACAAGTAAATAGTGTTTTAGGCACTTTGCCCAATAAACTAGATTCGTAGACTTCATTTGATTGGAATCAAAACAGTCCTAGTACCCACTCTTCAAAAGTATGGATATACGAGTCTTGTTTGATTATGTCCCAGACAACAATGCCACAATTAAGTTTCATCTGATCAAATCAGTTTGAGCTACTTGTTTTGTCATGTAATCTGTTTGAGATTTATTTATATTCAAAATATAAATACTGTTATTCACATCTAATGTGTATATCTCAATATCATCTTTATATAATAAAACATTTTAGTGTTCTAAATATAAAGGTATATCTGCAATGGATAATACACTGACATAAAGATAATGTATCTAGTCAAACCAGTTACATTATAACAGTTCCCAATTTAGGTATGTACCTCGATGGTAGCTCTAAACTTAGGTATCTACGGTTAAAACAGCGACTTTCGGCCTGTTTCCAATTCGCATATAATCTCATCTGAAGTCAGTATCCTGCTTACAGCAGATTCTGCACATCAGTACATATTTATGTACCACACTAAGTATTTAAAATCTAATTTTAACACTAGTTGTGAACATAATGTTGACAAACATATTTGAAGTCGGAGCCTTGCTCGTCTTCAATTCCTTCATGCCTGCTTTGTCCAAACGACAGTCACGCTAACGCGATCACGTTTTCCATAATTTAAGCAGACATTTTGGGATATGTGTCCTTTATCTTCCTAGAAGATTATAATGATCTTGCCTTTGCCCTTTTCAACATTCCAGTAGCCTTTGGCCAAGCCTTGGCCTTCTAGAATATCAAAGTAAGGTGCGCCTTGCGCTACTTGCCTAATTGCAAACTTTGACTTTATCTCCTTGAGAATAGTTATTAACTCTCCAAGAATTAAGTACTGTAATTTAGTACTTCTAAAATCTAAACATAGATTTATGAAGATCCTTCAATTTCAGTATCATACTTTAAGGATCTAATCCTTAGTTCTGATTCAGAAATCAAGGAGTCTACTACGACAAGCTTAATGGATTAAGCACTAAAGTTATCATTACATAAATCTTCCAAAAATTATGCTCGACTATTTGCTTAACTCCGAGCTTAGGCTTAATATATTATTTTATCAAATAAAATAACTTATTATTTTCCAGGACCATCCTGAAATTTATTCCCAATTTGAAAATTAAACCATTTAAATACATTTTCCCTAGGATTATGTTTTAAATATCAATATTTCAATTTCATCTTGATTCTAATAGTCTAACTATTTAATCAACGATTTAGGTGCTATTTATTATAATGATTACAATAGTCCAACTATTTAATCAACTATAATTTAATAGATTAATTTCAATTATATTGATTACTATAATCCAATTATAAAATCAACTATAAATGAATAGTTTGAATATAGTCCAACTATTTATTAAAACAATGATTTAAATATTAGTCCAACTAACATTTAATTAAAACGACGAATGATATTTGTTTGAGCGCATATGGCAAGTAATTAAACGAATATTGAAAATTCAATTCTTGCCTCCCACTATTTTTCGGCGAGCCTCTAACCCTCTGTCGAGTACTCGAGAAACCGTGTTTCCTAAATGGCTAGGATCCCGTTAAATATCACACAATCTTGAATTTGGCCAACAAATTATATGATAATTAACTAGGTAGATATCTAAGATCAATTGGATCCAATCCAATTCCTAAATCCGGTAGGGGGACATCCAAGTCCGAAACATATATCTTATATATGCCAATACATCCAATGTATTACCTAACCTTTTTCCTCTGAACAACTAAGCGCGACCCATTGACCATGGAAAGCTTCGTAATCAATGTCGATGGACAAGAAGTGGTCTTGACTTTGGCCAACAAACCACAACTTGGACAAGACACTGATATGGAACAAAGCCTTCGTGATTCAAACACATCCTCGACTGACAAAGGCCTTGACTTTGGCCAACAAACCAATGCCGTTTTAGATCTTGAGTAAGAATCACTCAAAGGAAGAAAGACGCTTAATATATTTGAGGGTCTTTTCGCGTGCAAATTGGCAACCAATTTATTATCTTTGTTAAGGTCTCATCATCATACACCCTTAAACATGCATTCTAAACACATAATAAAGCGCATATGAATAAAATAATAATGATATGCGGATGGATACTTAACACATTGATCCTACATCAAATCTCTCCCTTTCTCTCTCCTGCTAGCACAAGTATTTACTTCTACCCGTTACACTACACTTCTAAAGAAACCTCATTTACATTGAGGGGAATAGGTGAGAAGAGAATACAAAGAATATGGAGGTGATAAGGATGGACACGCAGGTCCAATTAATAAATCAAATTTATTACAATAATTTCTAAAATTGCCCACCCATCTAATATCCATCTGATATACATTATTCATGCATCGCAACCGCGTATTCACACAAGCATGTTATTAATCAATCTAATCAAATTAATTAATCTGAAAATTAGTGACCATCCAATGTTCAAACAACAATTTGATTTTGCGCGAGTCAAACTCGTTTTGCGAATAAGTACTAAAATTACGAATTCTCGAATTAAATTAAACTACATCATTAAATCCAATTTAATATGCATTCAATTCTAATTCGCTATTAATTCCAAATTAAATATTACACTTTAATAATAAACCTTTTACGACTTAAATTCCAAATTTAATCGTAACGTGTCTCAAAGACCGATTAACGTCCAACGTCAATTCAATTAAAGTCCAATGGGCTTTTAATTGATTTCTTAAGGCGTGAACTTTTGGTCAACTCGGGTCAAACCGAATGACCAAAATCCAATCCGAGAATTACCCCATAAGCCCATAAATCAATTTTGGCCCATTAGGCCCAATTAAACTTTAGAGGTTCATTAAGTCGCATTTGGGCTTAATGGAAGTGGTTTTGGGCCCAATTGGATCCAATCCATTTGGCCTAAACCTAACTTTGTACAACAAGCCCAATAAGCCCAATTACAACATAATAAGCCCAAATCCAATTTAAAGGCCCAATTATAATTAAATCACAAAAACTCAAATTCACAATTTAATTACATAAAGTGCATTACATAATTAATTACCCAATTAACATTTCTAAAACATCAATTAACATAACTAATCATGCTTAATTACATTAAATCATGTCCAACACAATTTAATCAAAAATCAACCAAATTACATGCTTAAAGTCTCGGCCAAGATGGTGATTTCTATCCGATTCGAATTCAATCCAATTAATTTCACAATCGATATTAAATCCACATCCCGAATGATTTCCAACACATCCAATGTCCAAAAATCAAAATTCCAAGACTTCTAGGGCATTATACCATTCGGCCACCATAACCCAATTGGGGAAAATTGTTCCAAACCAATTTTCAACAAATTGATCCAATCAATCTTCAATTAAACATATTATAAGCATACTCAAACATCCAATTAATTCAAATCATGCTCAAAACAAGTTTACCCAATTTTAAGCCCTAAATATTTTCATGCTCAAACCTAGGCTCTTGATGCCATTGTTGGTTTCTAATTAGGTCCCAAGATCAATATAAGCATGAATAATAAGTGTGAATACATCAACAGAGATAGCGGAATACTCACATCGATCGGTTGAGACGATTCAGCAACAAACAAAAATAATTTTTGCTCTCTATTTTGGCGCCCAGCAGTGCATATTTTTCTATCCAAAATTTCAAATTTGGTTGATGATTTTGAGCTCCAAGCTTGAATCAAATGGTTCCCGACTCGTGGGTGGGTTTCCCTATCACCTTCGTATGCCTCCTAAGGTCTGCTAGCACTCTGATTTTGCCACAAAATCAATGAAATACCTCCTCATCCTCACGGTTTTTCTGGGCAGTGAACCAGTCCATTTAGGCGTGGAAATGAGAGGGAGAAAGAGAGAAGAGAGAGTTGGGAGGAAAGAGAAAAGTGTGTTAAGTGTTTCTGAATTTGTGTATTAAAAATACACATTTGAATTTCAAATGCATTTCATTTGAATTTGGTTTTAAAGTCAAACAATAAAAACCACACCTACCACATCAAGTCACATCAAGTCAAGAGGTCATGTCACTCAATCAATCAAGTTGTCAAGTCACATCACTCAAAGTGACAAGTGATTTGACGCTTGAAATGACTAGCGATTTGATGCTTGATGCGACTAATGATTTGATGCTTGATTTGACTTGCGTGCCGCATTCGAATTCGAAATATGAATGCGCTCACAAATAATCTCCGGCTCGGGTTCGCTAATTCCAAATTAACGAATATTCTGTTGCGACGTAATTAAATCTAATTTAATTAAATAATCATGTCAAGCATAATTACTATTCACATCGCTAACGAATTAATTCTAAATTAACTCGTTCACCCGAATTAAAATCTAATTTTAATTCTGCGTCGAAATCTAATTTCGTTTAATATATCAAATATATCAATTTACCGATTAATTCTAAATTAATTGTTATCTCTCTTTTATTGATATTTTATCCTAGATAAAATATCTCCGAAATTAATCCCAGATTAATTTTCTCTCTCTTCTAATTAATCCCAGATTAATTAAAGTGCGAGTCATACGTCATCGGTGAATCTTTAGGAAGTGACCCATGAGATCCCCGGATATGTTGGTAGTAAATGCGGTCGTCGGATTATCCGAACACGTAAGTACCTCATACTACGTTTTACCGATTTACAAGACAAGGTTGGCCTCTAGCAAAGCGCCATGCCTACCCAATTCTCCGGAAATATCCTTACAGGAATAAAGGATCTGTATCAAGCGTAGTATACGTAGTATGGCGTATTTCTGTCCACTATCGGATGATCACGTGCTAAGCCTGGGGCTGGAATTGTGTTTGCCCCGTATGAAGCACATGTCGGATGTCTGGTAACTAGTCTCTATAATCGGATAAACCTGACCTTGTCATTTTATCCCGATAGCTGCAGCATTTAAGAGTCCTAATACCGTATCCTACGTGACCATCATCTCCACTAAGACTGGAGTGATACTTTCTTCTTGACATCACACCCAACACACTACGATTCTAAATATACCCAGTATTGGCGTACACAGAACCTGTTAAAGCCCTGGACGACCGTAACCAAAGTGTATTGATTGTCGCAAGCATTAGCGGTGCAAGTCTCAGGTTAAGACTAAATGCACCTACCCTGATTTCGGACTTCTATAGACACATAGTCATACTACCAATGGAATTCCGAGGGGGTCTATCCAGAGCAAAGCTGTTTCTCGTACCATCGGTGAAACACAACCTCCTATTACACTTGCATGAGTATCCTATACCCAATTATATGAGAACTATACCGTTGTGCCCTTACAACGCGCACAAGTGCAATACTAGTCTTTTACATATTTATCGATGTCCAATTTCGATAATACTCTGACTAGGGATATTTAATGATTTATTCTTCGTGGACTGATACTGTCTCATATCATTCTCAATCCAGGAACAAATCATAAGGACCTCTCATCATTTATATATCTTGGTGATCTAATCACAAATGATAAGAGTACAATCTCCTTTGTCACATAGTTAATTTGTACAACAACACCATGATCTGTACAAATAGTGACGCTATGGGTCATAATTGTCCAACATAAATATCCCTAGTCAGAGTATTATTGAGATTGGACTTCGATAAATACGTAAAAGACTAGTATTACACTTGTGCGTGCTATGAGGGCATAACGGCATAATTCTCATATATTTGGGTATAGGATACTCATGCAAGTGTAATAAGAGGTCGTGTTTTACCGATGGTATAGGAAACAGCTTCGCTCTGGATAGACCCCCTCGGAATTCCATTAGTAGTATGTCTATGTGTCTATGGAAGTCCGAAATCAGGGTAGGTGTATTTGGTCTTAACTTGAGACTTGCACCACTAATACTTGTGACAATCAATATACTTTGGTTGAGGTCGTCCAGGGCTTTAACCGGTTTCTGTGTACGAATCTTCTGGGTATATGAGAATCGTAGTGTATTGGGTGTGATGTCAAGACGGAAGTATCACTCCAGTCATAGTGGAGATGATGATCGCTTATGAATACGGAACTGGTTCTCTAAAAAGTTGCAACTGTCGGGATAATATGACTTGGTCATGATTATCCAATTATAAAGAGACTAGTTGCTCGTCATCCAATATATGCTTCGTACGGGGCAGACACTGTACCAGCCCCAGGCTTTGCATGTGATCATCCGATATTGGATCGAAATACGCAATACCACGTATACTACGCTTGATACAGATCCTTTATTCATGTAAGGATATTTCTGGAGAATTGGGTAGGCATGGCGCTTTGCTAGAAGCCAACCTTGTCTTGTAAATCGGTAAAATGTAGTACTTGGTACGTATGTGTTCGGATAGTCCGACTACCGAATTTACTGCCAAAATATCTGGGGATCTCATGGGTCGCTTCCCGAAGATTCACCGATGATGTATGACTCGCACTTTAATTAATCTGGGATTAATTAGATGAGAGAGAAAATTAATCTGGGATTAATTACGGAGATATTTTATCTATGATAAAATATCATTTAAAGAGAGATAACGATTAATTTGGAATTAATCGGTAAATTAATATATTCGATATATTAAACGAAATTGGATTTCGACGCGGAATTAAAATTAGATTTTAATTCGGGCGAATGAGTTAATTTAGAATTAATTCGTTAGTGACGTGAATAGTAATTATGCTTGGCATGATTATTTAATTAAATTAGATTTAATTACGACGCAACGGATAAATCGTTAATTTGGAATTAACGAACCCGAGCCCGAGATTATTTGCGAGCTCATTCGCATTTCAAATTCGAGTGCGACATGCATGTCAAATCAAGCGTCAAATCATTAGTCGCATCATACGTCAAATCGCTAGTCACTTCAAGCGTCAAATCACTTGTCACTTTGAGTGATGTGACTTGACAACTTGAGTGATGTGACTTGACACTTGAATGATGTGAATAGTGATGGAAGTGTGATGACATGAAAGACATTTAATATTTTTTAAATGTTTAGTACCTGTTTGACTTTGGTAAATGGATTTTTGAAATTCATTTTATATATATGATATACACAAAATCAAACCTAACACACTTATCTCTTTTTCTTCTCATTTCTCCCTCCATTGCTCACGCCCAAGGGGCTAAAATCTGCCCTCCTTTACGGGTCAAAAAAATCCGTTGATAATGAGCAGTCCAAGCTTGATTTTTGTGGCAAAAATCAAGGTGCTAGCATACTTAGGAGACATACAAATGTGATAGGGAAGTCTACCCATGAGCCGGGAATCGTTTGACGAAGCTTGGAGCTTGTTCAAGGAGCATCAATGGATGCCAAGATAGTGAGCAGTCCACTGCCGAGTAGAAAAAGAATTTTTGTTGCCTTCCGTGTCGCTCAACCTATCGACGTGAGTTTTCTGCAACTCCCTTGTTGTATTCACTTATGTTTCATGTTTGTTTATTGATCATGGGAATCTTAGTAAACTCCAACAATGGTATCAGAGCAAGGTTAAGCATGAAAAAGTTTAGGGCTTAAAACTTGGGTAAACTTGATTTTGAGCATGTATAATGAAATTGGATGAATTAGTATGCTTAAATGTGTTTTAATTGATGATTGATTGGATCAATTTGATTAAAAATTATTTGTAACAAATTTGCCCAATTTTCTTAGCTTGGCCGAAAGTTAAGGAGCCCTAAATGTCTTGTGATTTTGATTTTTGATCATTGGATGTATTGGAAATCATTCGGGATGTTGATTTAATGTCGATTGTAGAATTAATTGGATTGAATTCGAATCGGACATAAAATCCCCAATATTGCTGAGACATAAAGAAGCATGAATGGGTTTGATTTTTGATCAAAATGTGTTGGACACTAATTGATGTTGATAAGCATGATTAATTAGGCTAATCGACGTTTTAGAAACATGTATTTAAGTAGTTAATTATGTTATACACTTTAGAATTAATTGGATTATGAAATTAGACTTTTATGATTTAATTAATTGGGCTTGAATTGGATTTGGGCTAGAAATATTGTAAATGGGCTTATTGGGCTTTGTTGCACAAAGTTGGGTTTAGGGAAAATTGGTTGGATCCAATTGGGCCCAAAACCGCCTCTATAAAGCCCAAATGCGACTAATGGACCTTTAATAGTTTAATTGGGCCTAATGGGCCTAAATTGATTTCTAGGCTTATGGGGTAACTCCTTGATTGGATTTTGGTTATTGGGTTTGACCCGAGTTGACCAAAAGTCCACGCCTTAAGAAATTAATTAAAAGCCCATTGGACTTTAATTGAATTGACGTTAGACGTTAATCAGGCTTTGAGACCCGTAACGATTACATTTGGAATTTAAGTCGTCTAGGTTCGTTAATAAAGTGTAGTATTTAATTTGGAATTAAATAGCGAGTTAGTATTAAATACAAATTGAATTGGATTTAATTATATAGTTTAATTTAATTCGAGATTTCGTACTTTGAGTACTTATTCACAAAACGAGTTTGACTCGCACAAAATCAAATCGTTGTTTGAACATTGGATGGTCACTAATTATCAGATTAATTAATTTGATTAGATTGATTGATAACATGCTTGTGTGAATACATGGTTGCGATGCATGAATAATGTATATCGGATGGATATTAGATGGGTGGGGCAATTTTAGAAATTGTTGTAATAAATTTGATTTATTAATTGGACCTGCGTGTCCAGCCTTATCACCTCCTTATTCTTTGTATTCTCTTCTCACCTATTCCCCTAAATGTAAATGAGGTTTCTTTAGAAGTGTAGTGTAACGGGTAAAAGCAATATATGTGCTAGCGGGAGAGAGAAAGAGAGAGATTTGATCTAGGATCAATGTGTAAAGTATCCATCCGCATATCATTATTATTTTATTATACGCGCTTTATTATGAGTTTAGAATGCATGTTTAAGGGTGCATGATGATGAGACCTTAACAAAGATAATAAATTGGTTGCCAATTCGCACGCGAAAAACCCTCACAAATATTAAGCGTTTTTCCTTCCATTGAGTGATTCTTACTCAAGATCCAAGACTGGCATTGGCTTGTTGGCCAAAGTCAAGGCCTTTGTCCGTCGAGGATGTGTTTGAATCACGAGAGCTTTGTTCCATATTGATGTCTTGTCCAAGTTGTGGTTTGTTGGCCAAAGTCAAGACCACTTCTTGTCCATCGATATTGATTACGAAGCTTTTCATGGTCAATGGGTCGCGCTTAACTAAGATCACTAGGTTTTTTGTGCCAAAGCCAAGGCTTGGTTGATTCAGAGGAAAAAGGTTAGGCAATATATTGGATATATTGGTATATATAAGATATATATTTCGGACTTGGGTGTCCCCCTACCGGATCTAGGAATTGGATTGGATCCAATCGATCTTAGAGATCTACCTAGTTAATTATCATACAATTTGTTGGACAAAGTCAAGATTGTGTGATATTTAACGGGATCCTAGCCCACTAGGAAACACGGTTTCCCGAGTACTCGATAGAGGGTTAGAGGCTCGCCGAAAAATAGTGGGATGCAAGAATTGAATTCGCAATATTCGTTTAATTACTTGCCATACACGCTCATTCAAATATCATTCGTCAATATATTAAATGTTAGTTGGACTAATATTTAAATCGTTGTTTTAATAAATAGTTGGACTATATTCAAACTATTCATTTATAGTTGGTTATATAATTGGATTATAGTATTCAATATAATTGATTTTAATCTATTAAATTATAGTTGATTAAATAGTTGGACTATTGTAATCATTATAATAAATAGTACTGAAATCGTTGATTAAATAGATGGACTATTAAAATCAAGATAAAATTGAAAGATTGACATTTAAAACATAATCCTAGAGAAAATGTATTTAAATGGTTTAATTTTCAAATTGGGAATAAAATTTCAGGATGGTCCTGGAAACTAATAAGTTACTTTATTTGATAAAATAACATATTAGGCCTAAGCCCAGAGTTAAGCAATAGTAGAGCAAAATTTTTGGAAGATTTATGTGATGATAACTTTAGTGCTTAATCCATTAAGCTTGTCGCAGTAGACTTCTTAATTCTTAATCAGAACTAAGGATTAGATCCTTAAAGTATGATAATGAAATTGAAGGATCTTCATAAATCTATGCTTAGATTTTAGAAGTACTAAATTGCAATAAATAACTCTTGGAGAGTTTGTTGGGTTTCTATAAGGTGTCCCAAGATCATATAAGTCATGAAATAAGAATGAATAATCAAGAAGGGTGGCAGAATCACACTTACAACGATCGGATGTGATGAGATGCTCAACAAGAAGGGTGGCAGAATCACACTTTTGATGTTGAAGATGAGCAAGATCCACAAGCTCCAAGCTTTAAGAAGGAAATCCAAGCTCCAAGATCGGTTCCCTATCACCTTTGTTTGATTCTCCAAGTTTGTGCTAGCAAGATTGACCAAAGAAATCAAAAGAAAAATTTTCTATTTTTCCCTTCAAAGTTTCGTCCATGGAGAGTTCTAAGAGAGAGAAAGAGTTTGATTTTGTATGTCTTGAAAAATTATGCCAAAAGGTGTTTACAAAAGTGGTATATACTTTTCCAAAAAGTCAACACATACTTTTCCCTCCATTTTGGCAATAATGGCACTCAACCACTTCGATCATGAATAGTGACAGCATGTCACTATTCAAAATGTGACTAGACATCCATCACACATCAATGACAAGTGATATGACTCGTGATGTGATTTGCGATGTGACTTGTGGCCGCACGCGATTCAAAATCGGAGTAGCCTCGCAAACACATTCCGGGCTCGGTTTCGATAATTCTAAATTAACAAGTTTTCCGATGCCTCGTAAATAAATCCAATTTACTATTCACATCGCTCGTGAATTAAATCTAAATTAATTCGAGTGCCCAAATTAAAATCTAACTTTAATTCCGCGTTGAAATCCAATTTCGTTTAATATATCGAATATATTATTCTATCGATTAATTCCAATTAATCTTTCTCTCTCCTCAAATAGTACTTTATCCTAGATAAAGTTTCTCCGCATTTAATCCCAGATTAAGTTCGAATCAAACATCATCGGTGAATCCTCGGGAAGCGACCCAAGAGATCTCTGGATATGTTGGCAGTAAATATGGTCGTCGGACTATCCGAACACGTGCGTACCAAGTACTACATTTTTACCGATTTACAAGACAAGGTTGGCTTCTAGCAAAGCGCCATGTCTACCCAATTCTCCAGAAATATTCTTATTGGAATATACGATCTTTATCAGGTGTAGTATACCGTAGTATTGCGTATTGTGATCCAGTATCAGATGTCACGTGCAAGGCCTGGGGTTGGAAAAGTGTCTGCGCCGTACGAAGCACATATCGGATATCAAGTAACTAGTCTCTTTAAATCGGATAATCATGACCTTGTCATATTATCCCGATGGTTGCAACACTATAGAGAACCAGTTCTGAATCCCTGCGTGATCATCATCTCCATATGTGTGAAGTGATACTTCCGTTTTGACATCACATCCAATACACTACGATTCCCAATAAACCCAGAAGAGGCGTACATAGAACCTGTTAAAGCCCTGGACAACCAAAACCAAAGTTTACCGATTGTCGCAAGTACTAGCGATGCAAGTCTCAAGTTAAGACCAAATACACCTACCCTGAAGAGGACTCCCATAGACACATATACATACTACCAATGGGATTCCGCGGGGTCTATCCAGAGCGAAGCTGTTTTCCGTACCATCGGTAAAACACAACCTTCTATCGTACTTGCATAAGTATCATATACTTAAACATATGAGAACTATGCCGTTATGCCCTCACAACGCGCACAAGTGCAATACTAGTCTATTCCGTATTATCGATGTCCAGTCTCGATAATACTACGACTAGGGATATATAATGATTAAACCTTTATTGATTGATAATGTCTCATATCATCTCAATCCGGAACTAATCATCTGGACTTTTACCATATATATATGTCAAAGTAAATGAATCACAAATCGGTAAAAGGCAATTTCATTAATTCATAGTTAATTTTGTACAAAAACACAATGTCTTTTACAAACAGTGACGCTATGGGTCATAACTGTCCAACAATCTCCCACTTGGCCTATAGCCAGTCACTCAAGCATCTAATACCTTAACTATGTACATGTCGCTCAAACTTTTACTGAGGAATAGCTTTCGTCAGCGGATTTGCTATGTTGTCATCTGATGCGACCTTCTTGACTCTCACATCGCCACGATGTATGATCTCACGAATCAGATGAAAACGTTGAAGAACATGCTTGGATCGTTGATGAGACTGCGGCTCCTTAACCTATGCTATAGCCCCGTTATTGTCACAATACAATGGAACGGGCTCAGCTGCTAACGGAACTACTCCTAGTCCAATTAGGAATTTTCGGATCCAAACTGCTTCCTTTGCTGCTTCAGCTACAACAATGTACTCCACTTCTGTTGTTGAATCAGCAACAGTCTCTTGCTTGGAAGATTTCCAGATCACTGCTCCATTATTCAAACAAAATATGTACCCCGATTGTGACTTACAGTCGTCTTTTTCGGTTTGGAAACTTGCATCAGTATACCCAGTTACCTCAAGTTCTCAATCTCCTTAGATTAAGAAAGTATCCTTAGTTCGTCTAAAATACTTTAGGATATTCTTAACCGCCATCCAGTGACCTTCACCTGGATCGGCCTGATAGCGACTACACATGCTCAAAGCATAGGAGACATCAGGTCGAGTACATATCATGGCATACATGATCGATCCGAATTCCGAGGCGAACGACATCTGATTCATGATGTCTCTCTCATCTTGAGTTTTAGGACACATGTCCTTAGATAGATAGACGCCGTGTGACATTAGCAACAGTCCTCTCTTGGACTGATCCATGTTGAATCTCTTCAGCACTTTGTCAATATATGTACTCTGGGAGAGTCCAAGTAGCTTTCTAGATCTATCCCGGTAGATCTTTATTCCCAGAATAAAGGCTGCTTCTCCCAGATCTTTCATGGAGAATTTCAATGAAAGCCAAGCTTTCACCGACGTTAACATGGGAATGTCATTGCCTATTAGCAATACATCGTCAACATAAAGGACAATAAAAGTCAGTGCTCTCCCACTAACCTTCTTGTATACACAAGGATCATCTTCGTTTTGAATGAAATCATATTCTTTTATGATCTCATCAAAATGTTGGTTCCATGACCGCGATGCTTGCTTCAGTCCATAGATGGACCGATTTAACTTAGAAACCTTGTTTGCAAGTCTAGACACGATAAAACTATCAGACTGTTACATATAAACATCCTCCAAAAGGTTTCCGTTAAGGAAAGTGGTTTTAATATCCATATGCCATATCTCGTAATCGAAATATACAGCAATTGCAAGTATTATCCGAATGGATTTAATCATGGCAACGGGTGAAAAAGTTTCGTCGTAATCGACACCGTGTCGTTGACGATACCCCTTTTCTACAAGCCTACCTTTGTACGTTTGTACGTTGCCATCCATGTCGGTCTTCTTCTTGAAGATCCATTTGCATCCAATAGGCTTTACGCCTTCTGGTGCAACAACCAGTGTCCAAACTTGGTTGGTGTACATGGAATCCATTTCGGACTTCATGGCTTCTTGCCATAAAGCGGAATCGATATCTTATATCGCTTCCTCATACGTAGCCGGTTCGTTATCCTCAATGAGATTGATATCTACATGAGGTGAGATCAGAAACCCATACCTCTCAGGTTGTTTCCTGACTCTCTCCGACCTACGCGGTCCTTGTGTAATAGAAAATTGTGGTACAGTCTCATCCCGGATGGACTGTTCATGTTCCATTGAGGATTCTATGCCAGGAACAGTATCACTATGATTTTCATCGAGTTCTACCTTCCTCCCACTAGCCACTGCATTTAGGAATTTCTTTTCAAGGAAAACTGCATGTAGAGCAACAAATACTTTGTTCTCTCGTGGGTGATAGAAGTACTATCCTTTGGTTTCCCTAGGATATCCTACGAATAAGCATTTATCCAATTTGGGTTCAAGTTTGTTACCTTCCAAACGTTTGACGTATGCCCAGCATCCCCAAATCTTCAGGAACGTGAAACCCGGTTTCTTTTCTGTCCATATTTCATATGGAGTCTGTTGAACAGACTTTGACGGAACCTTATTCAAAATAAGAATTGCATTGTTTAATGCATATCCCCAAAAGGAAATAAGTAGCTCAGTGCTACTCATCATAGACCTTACCATGTCCAACAAAGTACGGTTTCTCCGTTCGGACACACCGTTTAATTGTGGTGTTCCAGGGGGAGTCCACTGTAAAAGAATACCATATTTTTTCAAGTAATCTAGAAACTCATTGCTCAAGTATTCGGCACCACGGTCCGACCTTAATGTCTTAATACTCTTGCCGGTCTGTTTTTCTACTTCGTGTCGAAACTCTTTGAATTTCTCAAAAGTTTCCGACTTGTGTCTCATGCGATACACATAACCATAACGAGATGCATCATCTGTAAATGTTACGAAGTATTCGTATCCACCTCTAGCCTGGCTAGACATGGGCCCACATACGTTACTATGAACAAGGACTAACAGTTCGGTGGCACGTTCACCTTTACCGCTAAAAGGTGATTTAGGCATTTTGCCTAATAAGCAAGATTCGCAGACGTCATATGAATTTGGATCAAATCCGTCCAAGTACCCACTCTTCGAAAGTGTGGATATGCGAGTCCTGTTTATATGTCCCAGACGACAGTGCCACATATAGGTTTCATCTTTTTTTACTCATTTTGAGCCTTTTGTTTGTTATATTATATGTTGGAGATAGATTTATTTTCAAAATATAAAGACCATTATTTGCAACAGATGTGCAAATTTCTACATCATTTTTATATAAATAACACCCAGTGTTTCTAAATACAAAAGTATACCCACATTGGGTTAACATAGATACAGAAATAATATTCCTAGTCAAACTAGGTACATAATAACAGTCATTAAGTTCAAGTACATGCCCCGATGGCAGTTCCAAAATAAAAGTGCCCACGGCCAAAACAGCACAGGTGTTCCGTTTCCAACACGCAGATCAATCTCTCCTGAAGTCAGTTTCCTGCTAATCTGCAGATCCTGCACATCAGTACATATGTGAGTACCACAACCAGAATCAAAAATCCAATTTTTAAAAATATAAGTAGTCATGTTTATTTCAATAACAAACATACCTGAGGCCGGTGCCTTACCTGCCTTTGTCTCCTTCTAGAGTGCCTTATACTCGCGGCAGTCACGCTTCCAGTGACCCCGCTTGCCGCACTGGAGGCAAACATCCTAAGATTTGTCCTTAGGCTTCCCAGAAGCCTTTGACGATTTGGCCTTGCCCTTTCTTTTATGCTTCTTTTTCTTCACACCTCCAGTTGCCTTGGGCCCAGCCCTCGGTGTCTGAGATGTCGAAGCAAAGTGTGCCTCGTGCTTGTTTCCTTTGAGATGCTCCTTCTCAGCTTCCTTGAGAGTAGACAATAACTCTCCAAGAGTATCATCAGTGTTCATCAAATTATAGTTTATGATGAACTGTCTCCAGGAGTCGGGGAGAGATTGCAAGACCATGTCTATAGTAATCTCAGCCTCAAAGACTATCCACATAGTAGCTAGCTCATCTATGTCAGCAATCATCTATGCCACATGGGACTCAACAGACATGCCTTCTGACATGCGTGAACGGAAGAGCTTCTTAACTAACTCATATCTTTGCGACCTCTTGTTAGATCGGTGAAGATCTTGCAACCTCGCCATCATGTTATAAGGATCCAAGTCCCTGTTTTGACGACGGAAATGCTGAGTCATTGAAGCAAGCATAATAGATTGAGCAGTATCACAATCATCGCTGTGAGTCTTCTAAAGCTCCAGCTCAAATGTCTGATCAGGTGTTGGCTTAGGCCCAAGAGGTGTCTGTATGGTGTACAACAGCCTCTCGACTCCAAGGACTATCCTTAGATTCATCTCCCAATCTGTAAAGTTCGTGCCCTTAAAGACATTCTCACCCATATAATGTCTCGGACATTTCCCTTTCCAGTCATCTTGACTACGATAGTCCAACTATCTAGTCAACGATATTTTGGGTACAGTCTAACTGTTACAAGAAAAATAACATTATATTAGTCCAACTAATAATATAATATTGACGAAATAATTTGAAAGCGCGTAAAGCTAAGTATCTGAATGAAATTGCAAATTCAATACTAGCCTCCCACTATTTTTCGGCGAGCCTCTAACCCTCTATCTAGAGTACTCGGGAAACCCAGTTTCCTAGTGGGCTAGGATCCGTTAAATAACACACAACCATGACTTTGGCCAACAAGCTGTATGATATTTAACTAGGTAGATCTCGAAGATCAATTGGATCTCATCCAATTCCTAGATCCGGTAGGTGGACATCCAGTCCGAAACATATATACAATACATATGCCAATGAATCCAATACATTTTCCTAACCTTTTCCTCTGAATCAACTAAGCCTTGGCTTTGGCACAACAAGCTTAATGATTCCAGTTAAGCAGGACCCATTGACATGGAAAGTTTCGTAATCAATGTCGATGGAAAAGAAGTGATCTTGACTTTGGCAAACAAATCACGACTTGGACAAGACACCGATATGGAACAAAACTCTCATGATTCAAACACATCCGCAATGGACAAAGGCCTTGACTTTGGCCAACAAACCAATGCCAATTTTGGATCTTGAGTAAGAATCACTCAACGGAAGGAAAACGCTTAATATGATATTGAAGGGTTTTTTTTACGTAAACTGGCAACCAATTTATTATCTTTGTTAAGGTCTCATCATACACCTTTAAGCATGCTTCTAAAACATCATAAGGCGCGAAAAGAAAAATAATAGTGATATATGGATGGATATTTAAACAGATTGTTCCTAGAACAAATCACTCCATTTCCACTCCCCGGTTAGCACTATTCAACTTCTACCTAATTATATTACAATAATAGAAAACCTCATTAACATTGAGGGGAATTAGGTGAGAAGAGAATACAAAGAATCATTAAGAGAGAAGGCTGGACACACAGGTCCAATTTATAAATTCTAAATTTACAACAATTTCTAAAATTGCCCTTTCCCTTCTAATATCCATCTGATATACACTATTCATTCATCACATCCACATATATTCATTCAAGGATGTTATACACCAATCTAATCTAATTAATTAGTCTTTAATTATGTGACCATCCAATGTTCAAACAATGATTTAATTTTACGCGAGTCCAACTCGTTTGTGAATAAGTAGTCAAAGTACGAATTCATGAATTATATCGAACTACTCGTTAAATCCAATTTAAGTCGTATTCAGTACTAATTCTTTTATTTAATTCCAAATTAAATATTTACACTTTTAATGCGCTTTAACGACTTAGATTCCAAATCTAATCCTTTCGGGTCTCAAAGCCCAACTAACATCCAATGTTCGTTTAATTAAAGTCCGATGGGCTTTCAATTGATTTCATAAGGCATGGACTTTGGTCAATGTGGGTCAAACCCAATTACCAAGCCCAAGTGAATCACCCTCATTTGCCAAGAAACCAATATCAAGCCCATAAGGCCCAATTAAACCTTTAAAGCCCATTTTATTACATTTGGACTTAATGGAATGATTTAGGCCGAATTTGGATCCAATCCAATTGGCCTAAACCAACTTGGCCCAACCAAGCCCATTATGCCCAAATATAACAAATTCAAGCCTAATTCAAAATTAAGCCCATTAATCAAATTTTAATATTCCAAATTTTAAAATTCAATTAACTTAAGTGTAAAGTCATGATTAAGCCTTTTTAAATCAATCTTTCCAAAACATTAATTTAATCTTTTAATCATGCTTTTATCATAAACACATGTCTAACATTGTTTCATGAAAAATCAAGTCCATATCATGCCATCAAGCTCTCGGCCAAGGTAGGGTTTTTATGTCCGATTCCATTTTCAATCCGATTGATATACAAATCAACATTTCCCATATGTTTCAAGTCATCCAATGATCATCAAAATAAAATTTTCCAAGAGCCTAGGGTAAGTTCCATATTCGGCCAAGCCTAATGGTAGTGCAAATTTTGATCCAATCACCATATCATGAAATTGATCCAATCATACCTCATAATATCAACATATAAGCATATTCAATCCATCAATTTCATCAAATCATACCCACATTCATTTTACCCAAATTTTACCCTAATAAATTTCATGCTTAAACAAGGCTCAAGATACCATTGTTGGGTTTCTATAAGGTGTCCCAAGATCATATAAGTCATGAAATAAGAATGAATAATTAAGAAGGGTGGTGGAATCACAAATACAATGATCGGATGTGATAAGTGCTCAACAAAAAACCCTCATTTCACCTATATTCGGCCAAGGAAGAAATTTTGATATTGAAGATGAGCAAGATCCACAAGCTCCAAGCTTTGAGAAGGAAATCTAAGCTCCAAGATCGGTTCACTATCACCTTTGTTTGATTCTCCAAGTTTGTGCTAGCAAGATTGACCAAAGAAATCAAAAGAAATATTTTCTAATTTTCCCTTCAAAGTTTCGGCCATGGAGAGTTCTAAGAGAGATAGAGAGTTTGATTTTGTATGTCTTGAAAAATTATGCCAAAAGGTGTTTACAAAAGTGGTATATACTTTTCCAAAAAGTCAACACACACTTTTCCCTCCATTTTGGCCATAATGGCACTCAACCACTTCCATCATGAATAGCGATAGATGTCACTATTCAAAAAGTGGCTAGACATCCATCACATATCAATGACAAGTGATGTGACTTGCGATGTGATTTGCGATGTGACTTGCGGCCGCAAGCGATTCAAATTCGAGTAGCCTCGTAAACACACTCCGGGCTCGGTTTCGATAATTCTAAATTAACGAGTTTTCCGATGCCTCGTAAATAAATCCAATTTACTATTCACGTCACTCGTGAATTAATTCTAAATTATTCGAGTGCCCAAATTAAAATCTAATTTTAATTCCGCCTTGAAATCCAATCGTTTAATATATCGAATATATTATTCTATCGATTAATTCCAAATTAATATTTCTCTCGCCTCAAATTGTACTTTATCCTAGATAAAGTTTCTCCGCTTTTAATCCCATATTAAGTTCGAATCAAATGTCATCGGTGAATCCTCGGGAAGCGACCCAAGAGATCTCTGGATATATTGCAGTAAATACGGTCATCGGACTATCCGAACACGTTCGTATCAAGTACTACGTTTTTACCGATTTACAAGATAAGGTTGGCTTCTAAAAAAGCGTCATGTCTACCCAATTCTCCAGAAATATTCTTACAGGAATATACGATCTTTATCAGGCGTAGTATATCGTAGTATTGCGTATTACGATCCAATATCAGATGTCACGTGCAAGGCCTGGGGCTGGAAAAGTGTCTGCGCCGTACGAAGCACATATCGGATATCAAAAAACTAGTCTCTTTAAATCGGATAATCATGACCTTGTCATATTATCCCGATGGTTGCAACACTATAGAGAACCAGTTCTGAATCCCTGCGTGATCATCGTCTCCATATGTCTAAAGTGATACTTCCGTCTTGACATCACATCCAATATACTACGATTCCCAATAAACCCAGAAGAGGCGTACACAGAACCTGTTAAAGCCCTGGACGACCAAAACCAAAGTTTACCGATTGTCGTAAGAACTAGCGATGCAAGTCTCAGGTTAAGACCAAATACACCTACCCTGAAGCGGACTCCCATAGACACATATACATACTACCAATGGGATTCCGCGGGGACTATCCAGAGCGAAGTTGTTTTCCGTACCATCGGTAAAACACAACCTCCTATCGCACTTGCATAAGTATCCTATACTTAAACATATGAGAATTTTGTCGTTATGCCCTCACAACATGCACAAGTGCAATACTAGTCAATTCCGCATTATCGATGTCTAGTCTCGATAATACTACGACTATGGATATTTAATGATTAAACCTTTACGGATTGATACTGTCTCATATCATCTCAATCCGGAACTAATCATATGGACTTTTACCATTTATATATATCAAAGTAAATGAATCACAAATCGGTAAAAGGTAATTTCATTAATACATAGTTAATTTTGTACAAAAACACAATGTCTTTTACAAACAGTGACGCTATGGGTCATAACTGTCCAACAGAGTTAATGACTATTCTCAAGGAGATAAAGTCAAAGTTTTCAATAAGGCACGTAGCGCAAGGCGCACCTTACTTCGATATTCTAGAAACCCGAGGCTTGGCCAAAGGCTTTTGGAGTGTTGAAATGGGCAAAGGCAAAATCATTATAATCTTCTAGGAAGATAAAGTACATATCTCAAAATGTCTACTTAATTGTGGAAAACGGGATCGCGGAAGCGTGACTGCCGTTTGGACAAAGCAGACATGAAGGAAGTGAAGACAAGCAAGGCTCCGACATCAAATATGTTTGTCAAAATTATGTTCACTACTAGCATTGAAATTGGATTTTAAATACTTAGTGTGGTACATAAATTTAGTATTGGTGTGCAACATCTGCTATGAGCAGGATAATGACTTCAGTTGAGATTAATCTGCGAATCGGAAACGGGACGTAAGTCGCTGTTTTACCGTAAATGCCTAAGTTTAGGAACCACCTTCGGGTGTGTACTTATTTAGGAAACTGTTATAATGTAACTAGTTTGACTAGAAACATTATCTCTATATCGAGTATAACTCGTTACGAGTGTACCTTTATATTCTAGAACACTAAAGTGTTTTATTATATAAAGATGATATTGAGATAAAATACATTAGATGTGAATAACAGAATTTATATTTTGAATATAAATAAATCTCGAACATATAACATGACAAACAAAATAGTTCAAACTGATTTGATCAGATGAAACTTACAGTGGCATTGTTGTCTAGGACACAATGAAACAAGACTCGTATATCTACACTTTAGAAGAGTGGGTACTCAGACTGTTTTGATTCCAATCAAATAAAGTCTACGAATCTAGTTTATTGGGAAAAGTGCCTATAACATTATTTACTTGGTAAAAGTGTAAATACCACCAATTTGTTTGCCCTAGTTCATAGTAAAGCAAGTGGGCCCATGTCTAGCTAGGCTAGAGGTGGATATGAATATTTCGTGACCTTTACGGATGTGGCATCGTGTTATAGTTTAATGTGTCTTTTGAAACACGAATCATAAACTTTTACAGTTTCGACACGAAACAGACAAACAGATCGGCTAAAGTATTAAACCGTCACAGTAAAACCGTAATGGAAAATACTTAAGCAATAAGTTTCTGGTATACTTGAAAGAGTATAGTATTCTGTCAAATAAGGAATCCTCCCGGAACACGTCAATTTAACGGTGTGTCCGAACTGAGAACCCGAATTTTGTTGGACATGATAAGGTTAATTATGAGTCACTCTGAGCTACCATTTCCTTCAACGGATAAACATAAACAGTGCAGAACTTATTTTGAATAAGGTTCCATATATAATCTGTTTGATAGATTACATATTAGATACGAACGGGAAAGAAACCGGGTTTCTCATTCCCGATTATTTGGGTATGCTGGTCATACATTTGGATGATACCAAACTTGAACCCAAAATGGATAAAATGCCAATTGTAGGTTATCCTAGGGATACCATAAGTATTGTACTTATACATCTCACCAGAGAACAATTAGATTGTTGCTCGCCATGCGGTTTTCCTAAGAGGAATACCGATATGCAGTGGTAAGTGGGAGGATTGTAAAACTCGATGAAAATCGGAGTAATACTATTCTAGGCACCGATTCCTAATAGAACATAAATAGTTCATCAAGGATGAAACTATTACCAATAATCTTCGAATACAAAATAACCGCGTGAGTCGGAGAGAGTCAGAAAACAACTTGGGGTATGAGTTTCTGATCTCACCTCATAAAGATGTCTATCTTATTGAGGTATACCAACTGACTACGTATGAGGTAGTGATACAAGGTATCGACTCCCTATTATGGCAAAGTGCCATATGAATCCGAAATGGATTCCATGTATATCAACTTAGTTCGGATACTAGTTGATGTACCGCAAGGAATTGTGCCTATTGGTACTATATTAGTCTTCAAGGAAGACATACATGGAAGGCAACATACCAACGTACTAAGCTAGGCTTGTAGCGGAAAGGTATCGTTATCAACATTGTGATTGATTACGATGAAACCTTTTACCTGTTGCCAAGGTAAATCCATTTGGATAATGCTTGCTTATGCTGTATGTTTCATTTATGAAATATGGCAGCTGAACGGAAAATCGCTTTCCTTAAAATGGAAACCTTTCGGAGGATGTTTACAACATCTTGACGGTTTTGTCATACCAAAACTAGCAAACAAGGTTTACAGGTTATTCGATCCATGGAGGGATTGAAGCAAGCATTGAGTTCTTGGAACTATCGCTTTGATGTAATCATAATAGTTTATGATTTAATAATTCAAAACGAAAATGATACTTGTGTATATAAGGAGGTTAGTGGGAGTGCACTGACAGTGGCTGTCCTATAAATAATAATAATAATATATCATTTCTTGGAAATGATATTCCCATAAAATAATCGGTGAAAGCTTGGCTTTCGAGAAAATTCTCCGTAGAATTCATGGGAGAAACAACCTTTATTCTAGGAATAAAGATTTACTGGGATAGATTTAAAGTTGCTAAGACTCTCCGAGAACCCGTACATTGAAAAATATACGCGACCTGGTGTCTCATACACTTTGAGCATATGGATTCAAAATCGGGCCAATCCAAGTGATAGTCACTGGATTGATGTTAAGAACATCCGTTAGTATCTTAGAGAACTAAGGATACTGTCTTAATCTGTGGTGAATGAGAACTTGGAGTGACTGGGATCACTACTACAAGTTTCCTAAACCAATAAAAATGACTATAAGTCGCAAATGGTACTATAAAGTTTGGATAACGGTACAGTGAGCTGGAAATCTTCCAAGACCGAATAAATAAAAAATACGTGTTATTGCTGCAGCTGAGGTAGCAATAGAAGCCATCTGGGTCAATAAAAAATCTAATTAGATTAGATACAGTTCTTTTAGAGAACTAGTTCTGTATCCCTGCGCGATCATCATCTCCACTATGATATGAATAGTGATGGAAATGTGATGGCATGAAAGACATTTAATATTTTTTAAATGTTTAGTACTTGTTTGAATTTGGTAAATGGATTTTTGAAATTCATTTTATGTATATGATATACACAAAATCAAACCTAACACACTTATCTTTTTTTCTTCTCCTTTCTCCCTCCATTGCTCACGCCCAAGGGGCTAAATTTTGCCCTCCTTTACTGGTCAAAAACCGTGGATAATGAGCTGTCCAAGCTTGATTTTTGTGCAAAAATCAAGGTGCTAGCACACATAGGAGACATACGAAGGTGATAGGGAAGTCTACCCATGAGCCGGGAATCGTTTGACGAAGCTTGGAGCTTGTTCAATGAGCATCAATGGATGCTAAAATAGTGAGTTGTGAGCAGTCCACTGCTGAGCAGAAAAGGAATTTTTGTTGCCTCCCGCGTCGCTCAACCGATCGATGTGAGTATTTCGCAACCCCCCGTTGTATTCACTTATGTTTCATGCTTGTTTCCTGATCCTGGGAACCTTAGCAAACTCCAACAGTCTTGTAAATCGGTTAGCATGTAGTAAGAGGTACGCACTTAATCGGATAGTCCGATAACCGGATTTACTGCCAACATACCCAGAGGTCTCTTGGGTCGCTTCCCAAAGATTCACAGATGACAGTTGACTTAAATTAGATTAATCTGGGATTAATTAAGAGAGAGAAAATTAATGTGGGATTAATTGAGGCAATATTTAATATGGGATTAAATGTGTTCGGAAGAGGAGAGCGCGATTAATTTGGAATTAATCGGTAAAATAAATTTAATAGTTAAATTTAATTTTTCTATTTAATTTATCCATATGGGCTAAAATTAATATATCAGATATATTAATTGGAATTAGATTTCAATATGAAATTAAAGTCGGACTTTAATACATGCGAACGAATTAATTTAGAATTAATTCGAAACGACATTCGTAATATAATTACGAGGCGTCGTTATTTAATTAAATTAGATTTAATTATTTAGCGAAGAAAATTCATTTAATTGGATTAAACAGATTCAAGCCGCGGTAAACATTCGTACAAACCGTTTGAATTTTGAATTCAAAAGTGGGGCCCACTTTACATGTGGCAGTTGGGAGAGTAGTTTGTATTTATGCCAAACCACCAACTTTCCAACCATCTTGAAATGGTTTTGGTGAAACCATTTACCCAACCACCTTGTTTAGGTGAAAAGGGTAAATTGGTTTTACCAAAAGCCTTCTCTCACTCACTTTGAACACACACAAAACACAATTTGAAACCCTAGTTCATCCATATGAGCATGAACATATTCTCTCCATCTCTTTGATTTTGTGGCAAAATCATTCAAAGATAGCACTTCAAATATCAACTAAGGTGATAGGGAAACAACTCAAAGCTTGGAATCAACATTCAAAGGTTGGATCTTGGAGATCTCTTCTCAAAATTTTTAAATTCCAATCCGTTCATTGTAAGTATATTCCGCAACTTATAATGATCTTAATCACACACATTCATGCTTATTAGATCCTTGGCATGTTCTAGGAACATTAACAATGGTATAATGAGCCAATTTTAAGCATGAAAAATTCTAGGGTTCTTGAGACTTTAATTTGGGGTTTTTATGTTTTGAGCATGATTTCTTCAAATTGATTGTTTAAGTATGCTTAGAATATGATAACTTAGAGTTATGCATGATTAGATTTGAGATAAATTGATTGGATCTAAATCTACTAAAATCTTACCTTGGCCGAATGGTGTAGGCAGTGGACTGCACTTTGAATGTTTTTTTTAAATCACAACATTGGATGTGTATAAATACATGATTAAATGTTGATTGTTGGTTTGATTAGAATAGAATCAAGTCAATAATGATTATGTTAAATTCAAAGAGCATGTTGAGCATGAAAATGATATGTTTTTGCTTCAATTTGTGTTGAGTATAAATTGATTAACTTAAGCATGATTAATTAGTTAATTGGTGTTTTGGAAATATTAAGGTTAATTGATTAATCATGGCTAATGCACTTTAATTATAATGATTATAATATTTGGAATATTAAAATTATTATAATTGGCCTTTAAAATTGAATAGGGCTAAAAAGTGTGTATTTGGGCTTAATGGGCTTGGTTTGACCAAGTTTGGTTTTGGACTTTTGGATTGGATCTAATTGGGCCCAAAACCAATTCCAGAAAGTCCAAATATATCACTTGGTCCTTTAAAGAATTTAATTGGGCCTAATGGGCCTAAATTATTTGTTGGCAATAGTGTGATTCCTATTGGGCCTTGGCATTTTGGGTTTTGATCCATTATGGTCAAAGCCCATGCCTTGAGAATCAATTAAAAGCCCATTGGACTTTAATTAAAATGGACATTAGATGTTATTGGGCCTTTGAGACCCATTAAGATTGAATTTGGAATCCAAGTCTTTAAGGCACATAAATAAGTGTAAGTATTTAATTTGGAATTAAAATGGAATTAATATTGAATACAAATAAATTAGATTTAAAGTTGTAGTTCGATATAATTCAAGAATATGTACTTAAAAGTATTTATTCTTAAACGAGTTGGACTCGCGCAAATCAAATCATTGTTTGAACATTGGATGGTCATTAATTCAAAGATTAATTAATTGGATTAGATTGATTGAATAACATGCTATGTGTGAATACTTGAATGAGTTGTATGAATAATATATATCAGATGGATATTAGAAGGGTGAGGGTAATTTTGGAAATTATTGTAATAAATTTAGAATTTATTAATTGGACCTGCGTGTCCAGCCTTCTATCTCTTTACTCTTTGTAATTCTCTTCTCACCAATTCCCCTCAATGTTAATGAGGTTTCTTTGATGTATTATGTAATTGGGTAGAAGTTAGAATAGTGCTAGTCGGGGAGCGGAAAAGGAGTGATTTATTCTAGGAATAATTTATGAGATATCAATCCGTATATCATTATTAATTTATTTACCACGCCTTATTATGCTTTTAGAATGCATGCTTAAGGGTGTATGATGAGACCTAATCAAAGATAATTAATTGGTTGCCAATTACGCGAAAAACCCTCAATAAATATTAAACGTTTTCCTTCAATTAAATGATTCATTCTCAAGATCCAAGATTGGCATTGGTTTGTTGGCCAAAGTCAAGTCCTTTGTCCATCGAGGATGTGTTTGAATCATGAAGGCTTTGTTCCATATCGCATGCCATGGGCAAGTTGTGATTTGTTGGCCAAAGTCAAGATCACTTCTTGTTCATCGATATGGATTACGAAGCTTTCCAAAGTCAATGGGTCCCGCTTGACTGGAATCATTAAGCTTGTTGTGCCAAAGTCAAAGCTTAGTTGATTCAGAGGAAATGGTTAGGCAAATATATTGGATATATTGGCATATAAATATACATATGTTTCGGACTTGGAGGTCCACCAACCAGATCTAGGAATTGGATGAGATCCAATTGATCTTAGAGATCTACCTAGTTAAATATCATACAGCTTGTTGACCAAAGTCAAGGTTGTGTGTTATTTAATGGGATCCTGGCCCACTAGGAAACTGGGTTTCCTGAGTACTCAACAGAGGGTTAGAGGCTTGCCGAAAAATAGTGGGAGGCTAGTATTGAATTTGCAATTTCTTTCAAATACTTGCCAAATACACTATTTCAAATTATTTCATCAATTATAAATGTTTATTAGTTGGACTAATATTTTATTATTTTTCTTGAAACAGTTAGACTGTACCCATACATCGTTAATTGAGTAGTTTGAGTATTACAATTAAGATGATAGGAAAGAATAGTGTCCGGGACATCATCATGGGTGGTAATGTCTTCAACGGCACGAACTTCTCTGATTGGGAAATGAATCTCATGATTGTCCTGGGACCCGAGAAGTTACTCTATACTATATAGAGACCTTTTGGGCCTGAGCCCGGACCTGATCAGTTGCTTGAGCTAGATCTTTAGAAGACTCATAGCGATGAGAACTCCACTGCTCAGTCCATTATGCTTGCTGTTATGACTCAACAATTCCGTCGACAGAACAAGGGATTGGATCCCTATAACATGTTGGCGAAGTTGTATGATCTTCATCGATCTAATCTTAGATAGCAGAGATATGAGTTACAGAAGAAGCTTCATGCTCGCATGTCAGAGGGTACGTCTGTTGAGCACCATGTGTCACAGATGATTATTGACATCGATCAACTGACACATATGGGCATTTTCTTCGAGGTTGAGACTTCGATAGATTTGATCTTACAGTCTCTCCCCGACACTTGGAGTGGGTTCATCTTGAACTATAATATGATGAACCAAGATGATACTCTTGGAGAGTTAATGTCCATACTAAGAGAAGCTGAAAAAGAGCTTCTAAAGGACAAGAAGCGCGAGGCGCACTTCGCTTCAACATCTCAGTCTCTAAGGGCTTGGCCCAAGGTGACTGGAGGTATCAAAAAGAAGAAGAAGAAGAAGAAGGGCAAGGCCAAATCGTCAAAGACTTATGGGAAGTCAATGAATAAATCCCAAGATGTCTGCCTGTAGTGTGGCAAATGGGGTCACTGGAAGCGTGACTGCCGTGAGTACAAGGTGCAGATGAAGAATAAGAAAGTGGGCAAGGCACCGGCTTTAGGTATGTTTGTTATTTAGATAAACATGTCTACTTCTAGTTTTAAGAATTTATTTTTAATTTTGTTTGTGGTACTCATATATGTACTGATGTGCAGGATCTGCAGATTAGTAGGAGACTGGCCTCAGGGGAGATTGATCTACACGTTGGAAATGGGACACGAGTCGTCGTACTATCCGCTGGCACTTTTGTTTTAGAACTGCCCTCAGGGCATGTACTTAAACTTTCAGACTGTTATTATGTACCTAGTTTGACTATGACTATTATCTCTGTATCTTGTTTTACCCCATGCGGGTACACTTTTGTATTCCGAAACACTGGGTGTTTTTGTTTATAAAGATGATTTTGAGTTATGTTCTACTGATGCTAATAAAGGTATTTATATTTTGAATATAAATAAATCTCAAACATATAATATAACAAACAAAAGGCTTAAACTAAGTTACAAAGATGAAACTTATGTGTGGCATTGTCGTCTAGGATATATTAACAAGACTCGTATATCCACACTTTCGAAGAGTGGGTACTTGGACAGATTTGATCCAAATTCATATGACGTTTACTAATCTTGCTTATTAGGCAAAATGCCTAAATCACCTTTTAGCGGTAAATGTGTACGTGCCATCAAACTGTTAGCCCTCGTTCATAGTGACGTATGTGGGCCCATGTGTAGCCAGGCTAGAGGTGGATATGAATACTTCGTAACCTTTACGGATGATGCATCGCGTTATGGTTATGTGTGTCTTATGAGACACAAGTTAGAAACCTTTGAGAAATTTAAAGAGTTTCGACACGAAGTAAAAAAATAGACCGGTAAAATATTAAGACATTACGATCGGACCGTGGTGGAGAATACTTGAGCAATAAGTTTCTTGACTACTTGAAAGAGTAAGGTATTCTTTCACAGTGGACTCCTCCCGGAACACCCCAGTTAAATGGTCTGTTCGAACGGAGAAACCGAAATTTATTGGATATGGTGAGGTATATGATGAGTCGCATAGAGCTACCTATTTCCTTTTGGGGATATGCATTGAACAGTGCAATACTTATTTTGAATAAGGTTCCGTCAAAGTATGTTCAAAAAACTCCATATGAGATATGTACATGAAAGAAATCGGGTTTCTCATTCCTGAAGATTTGGAGATGTTGGGCATACGTTAACGTTTAGAAGGTACCAAACTAGGACCCAAATCGGATAAATGCCTATTTATAAGTTGTCCTAGGGAAACCATAGGATAATACTTTTACAACCCACAAGAGAACAAAGTATTTATTGCTGGGAGGAAAGTAGAAATCGATGAAAATCGTAGTCATACTATTCCTGGCACAGAATCCTTAACGGAATAACAACAGTTCATCAAGGATGAAACTATACCATAACTTTCGAATACACAAGAACCGCGTAGGTCGCAGAGAGTCAGAAACCAACCTGAGAGGTATGAGTTTCTGATCTCACCTCATGTTGATGTCAATCTTATTGAGGATGATGAACCAACTACGTATGAGGAAGCTATACAAGATATCGATTCCGCTTTATGGCAAGAAGCTATGAAGTCCGAAATGGATTCCATGTACACCAACCAAGTTTGGACACTGGTTGATGCAACCAGAAGGCGTAAAGCCAATTGGTTGCAAGTGGATCTTCAAGAAGAAGACCGACATGGATGGAAACATACAAACGTATAAAGCTAGGTTTGTAGCGAAAGGGTATCGTCAACGACATGGTGTCGATTACGACGAAATATTTTCACTAGTTGCCATGATTAAATCCATTTGGATTTTGCTTGCTATTGCTGCATATTTCGATTCTGAGATATGGCAGATGGACGTCAAAACTGTTTTCCTTAATGGAAACCTTTTGGAGGATGTTTATATGTAACAGCCTGATGGTTTTGTCACACCAAAACTTACAAACAAGGTTTGTAAGTTAAATCGATCCATTTATGGATTGAAGCAAGAATCGCGTTCTTGGAACCAACATTTTGATTAGATCATCAAAGAATATGATTTCATTCAAAATGAGGATGATCCTTGTGTATATAAGAAGGTTAGTGGGAGCGCACTGACATTCATTGTCCTTTATGTTGATGATGTTTCCTTATGGGCAATGACATTCCCATACTAAAATCGGTGAAAGCTTGGCTTTCATTAAAATTCTCCATGAAAGATCTGGGAGAAACAGCCTATATTCTAGGAATAAAGATCTACAGGGATAGATCTAGAAAGCTGCTTGGACTCTCCCAGAGCATGTACATTGACAAAGTGTTGAAGCGATTCAACATCGATCAGTCCAAGAGGGGATTGTTGCCAGTGTCACATGGCGTCACTCTGTCTAAGGACATGTGTCCTAAAACTCAAGATGAGAGAGACAATATGAGTCTGATCCTGCTCACTTCGGTAGTCGGATCGATCATGTATGCCATGATATGTACGCAGTCTGATGTCTCGTATGCTTTGAGCATGTGTAGTCGCTATCAAGTCGATCCAGGTGATGGTCACTGGATGGCGGTTAAGAATATCCCAAAGTATCTTAGACGACCTAAGGATGCCTTCTTAATCTATAGAGATGGAGAACTTGAGGTAACTGGGTATACCGAAGCAAGTTTCCAAACCAATAAAGATGACTCTAAGTCACAATCCGGGTACGTATTTTGTTTGAACAATGGAGCAGTAAGCTGGAAATCTTCCAAGCAAGATACTGTTGCCGATAAAACAACGGAAGAGTCCATAAATTCCTAATTGGATTAGGAGTAGTTCCGTTAGCAGCTGAGCCCGTTCCATTGTATTGTGATAATAACGGGGCTATAGCGCAAGCTAAGGAACCGCGGTCTCATCAATGATCCATGCATGTTCTTTGACGTTTCCATCTGATTCGTGAGATCATACATCGTGGCGATATGAAGATCGAGAAGGTCGCATCAGATGACAACATTGCAGATCTGCTGACCAAAGCTATTTCACAGTAAAAGTTTGAGCGATATGTACATAGTTCAGGTGTTAGATGCTTTAGTGACTGGCTATAGGCCAAGTGGAAGATTGTTAGACAATTATGACCCATAGCGTCACTTTTTGTAAAAGACATTATGGTTTTTGTACAAATTAAGTATGTGACTATGAAAGTTGCTATTTTATCATTTTGTAATTGGATTACTTAAACATAAAGTGATAAAAGTCCTTATGATTAGTTCCGAATTATAAGATATGAGATTGTATCAATCCACTCAGGTTTAATCATTAAATATCCCTAGTCGTAGTATTATCGAGACTTGACATCGATAATGTGAAAAAGACTAGTATTGCACTTGTGCGCGTTGTGGGAGCATAACGGAAACAACTTCGCTCCGGATAGACCCCATGGAATCCCATTGGTTGTATGAAAATGTGTCTATGGGAATCCGATTCAGGGTAGGTGTATTTGGTCTTAACATGAGACTTGCATCGCTAATACTTGCGACAATCATTACGCTTTAGTTTTGGTCATCCGAGACTTTAACAGGTTTTGTGTACGCCTCTTCTGAGCTTATTGAGAATCATAGAGTATTGGATGTGATGTCAAAATGGAAGTATCACTTCAGTCATATGAAGATGATGATCACGCAGGGATACACAACTGGTACTCTAATATGTTGCAACCACCGGGATAATATGACAACGTCATGATTATCTGATTAAAGAGACTACTTACTTGTGATCCGATATATGCTTCGTACGGGGTAGACACTACTTCAGCCCATGCCTTGCATGTGACATCTGATACTGGATCGTAATAAGAAATACTACGTATTCTACGCCTGACACGGATTGTATATTCCAGTAAGAATAATTCTGGAGAATTGGGTAGGCACAATGCTTTGCTAGAAGCCAATCATGTCTTGTAAATCGGTTAGCACATAGTACGAGGTACGCACTTAATCAGGTAGTCCGATAACCGAATTTACTGTCAACATATCCAGAGGTCTCTTGGATCGCTTCCCAAAGATTCACCGATGACAGTTGATTTAAATTAGAATTAATTTGGGATTAATTAAGAGAGAGAAAATTAATCTGGGATTAATTGAGGCAATATTTAATCTGGGATTAAATGTGTTCGGAAGAGAGAGAGCGCGATTAATTTGGAATTAATCGGTAAAATAAATTTAATAGTTAAATTTAATTTCTCAATTTAATTTATCAATATGGGATAAAATTAGTATATCAGATATATTAATTGGAATTAGATTTCAATACGAAATTAAAGTCGAACTTTAATACATGCGAAAGAATTAATTTAGAATTAATTCGTAAACGGCATTCGTAATATAATTATGAGGCATCGTTATTTAATTAAATTAGATTTAATTATTTAGTGACGAAAATTCATTTAATCGGATTAAACGGATCCGAGCCGCAGCAAACATTCGTACAAACCATTTGAATTTTGAATTCAAAAGGAGGCCCCACTTCACATGTGGTAGTTGGGAGAGTAGTTGGCATTTATGCCAAACCAACAACTTTTCAACCACAATGAAATGGTTTTGGTGAAATTATTTACCCAACCACCTTGTTTAGGTGAAAAGGATAAATTGGTTTTACCAAAAGCCTTCTCTCACTCACTTTGAACACAAAAAAAAAAAACACAATTTGAAACCCTAGTTCATCCATATGGACGTGAACATGCTATCTCCATCTCTTCGATTTTATGGCACAATCATTCAAAGCTAACGCTTCAAAGATCAAATAGGGTGATAGGGAAACAACTCAAAGCTTGGAATCAACATTCAAAGGTTGGATCGCGGAGATCTCTTCTCAAAATTTTAAATTCCAATCCGTTCATTGTAAGTATATTCCACAACTTATAATGTTCTTAATCAGACACATTCATGCTTATTAGATCCTTGGCATGTTCTAGGAATACTAACAAGGGTATCGTCATCGACATGGTGTCGATTACAATGAAACTTTTTCACTTGTTGCCATGATTAAATCCTTTCGGATTATGCTTGCTATTGCTGCATATTTTGATTACGAAATATGGCAGATGGACTTCAAAACCAATTTCTTTAATAGAAACCTTTTGGAGGATGTTTATATGCAACAGCCTGATGGTTTTGTCATACCAAAACTTACAAACAAGGTTTGTAAATTAAATCGATCCATTTATGGATTGAAGCAAGCATCGCGTTCTTGGAACCAACATTTTGATTAGATCATAAAAGAATATGAATTCGTTCAAAACGAGGATGATCCTTGTGTATATAAGAAGGTTAGTGGGAACGCACTGACTTTCATTGTCCTTTACGTAGATGATTTATTGCTTATAGGCAATGACATTCCCATGTTACAATCGGTGAAAGCTTGGCTTTCAATAAAATTCTCCATGAAAGATCTGAGAGAAGCAGCCTTTATTCTAGGAATAAAGATCTATCGAGATAGATGTAGAAAGCTACTTGGACTCTCCCAGAGCATATATATTGACAATGTGTTGTAGAGATTCAACATAGATCTATCTAAGAGGGGACTATTACCAGTGTCACATGGCGTCACTCTATCCAATGACATGTGTCCTAAAACTCAAGATGAGAGAGACAACATGATTCGAATTTCGTTCGCTTCTACTGTCAGATCGATCAAGTATGCCATGATATGTACGCGACCTGATGTCTCGTATGCTTTGAGCATGTGTAGTCGCTATCAGGCTGATGCAGGTGATGGTCACTAGGTTGCTGTTAAGAACATCCTTAAGTATCTTAGACGAATGAGAACTTGAGGTAACTGGGTTTACTAATGTAAGTTTCTAAATCAATAAAGACGACTGTAGGTCACAATCCAGGTAGATATTTTATTTGAACAGTGGAGCATTAAGTTGGAAATCTTCCAAGCAAAAGACAGTTACCGATTCAACAACAGAAGTGGAATATATTACTGCAGCTGAAATAGAAAAAGAAGAAGTTTGGATTCGTAAATTAATAATTGGATTAGGAGTAGTTTCGTTGGTAGCTGAGCTCGTTCCATTGTATTGCGACAATAACGGGGCTATAGCGCAGGCTAAGGAACCACGATCTCATCAAAGATCCAAGCATGTACTTCGACATTTCCATTTGATTCGTGAGATACATCATGGCGATGTGAAGATTGAGAAGGTCGCATCAGATGACAATATTACAGATCCACTAATGAAGGTTAATTCTTAGAAAAAATTTGAGCGACATGTACATACTTCAGGTGTTAGATACTTGAGTGATTGGCTATAGGTCAAGTGGGAGATTGTTGGACAATTGAGACCCATAACATCACTATTTGTAAAAGACATTTCAGTTTTTGTATAAATTAACTATGTGACAATGAGAATTACTATTTTATCATTTTGAAATTATATTACTTGAATATAAAAATAAAAAAAGTCCTTATGATTAGTTATGGAATAATAAGATATGAGACAGTATCAATCCATGAAAGTTTAATCATTAAATATCCATAGTCGTAGTGTTATCGAGACTGGACATCGATAATTAGGAATATACTAGTATTACACTTGTGCGCGTTATAGAAACGTAACAGCATAGTTCTCATATATTTGGGTATTGGATACTCATGCAAGGGTAATAGGAGGTTCTATTTACCGATGTACGGAAACAGATTTCGCTCTGGATAGACCTCTCGGAATCCCATTGGGAGTATGATTATGTGTCTATAGGAATCCGAATCAGGGTAGATGTATTTGGTCTTAACTTGAGACTTATATCGCTAATGCTTGCGACAATCAGTATGCTTTGATTTTGGTCGTCCAAGACTTTAACAGGTTCTGTGTACGCCTCTGCTGGGTTTATTGAGAATCATAGTGTATTGGGCGTGATTGTTAGTTGTTCCTAGAACATGCCAAGGATCTAATAAGCATGAAAACATGATGAAGATCGTTATAAGCTGCGGAAAATACTTACAATGAACGGATTTGACTTTTAAAATTTTATCTTTGATCTCCAAGATCCAACCTTTGTGTTGATTCCAAGCTTTAAGTTGTTTCCCTATCACATTTGTTGATTCCTTGAAGTGCTAGCTTCTTTGAGTTTGCAACAAAATCAAAGTGAAGAGAGGGAGGAAGCTCACGCCCAACTTGGTGTGTCTAGGGTTTCAAGTGTGTGTTCTATTACCAAATGAGAGAGAGAGATGGTTTTGGTAGAAACCAATTTACCCTTTTCACCTAAACAATGTGGTTGGGTAAATGGTTTCACCAAAACCAATCCAAGGTGGTTGGAAAGTGGATGGTATGGCATAAATGCCAACCACTCCCCCAACTACCACATTTAATGTGGGCCCCACATGTGAATTCAAAATTCGAATGGATTCTACGAATGTTTGCCGCGGCTCGGATCTGTTTAAGCCGATTAAACAAATTCTTGTCGTTAAATAATTAAATCTAATTTAATTAAATGACGATGCCTCGTAAATTTATTACGAATGCCGTTTACGAATTAATTCTAAATTAATCCGTTCGCAAGTATTAAAGTCCGACTTTAATTTCGTGTTGAAATCTAATTCCGATTAATATATCTGATATATTAATTTTAGCTAATATGAATAAATTAATAGAAAATTCAAATTTAACTATTAATTTATTCTTCCGATTAATTCTAATTAATCGCGTTCTCTCTCTTCCAAACACATTTAATCCCAGATTAAATAATACCTTAATTAATCCCATATTAATTTTCTCGCTTAATAATCCCAGATTAATTCTAATTTAAATCAACTGTCATCGGTGAATCTTTGGGAAACGACCCAAGAGAACCTTCAGGAATGAGAAACCCGGTTTCTTTCTTGTCCATATCTCATACGGAGTCTATTGAACAGCCTTTGACGGAACTTTATTCAAAATAAGAATTGCACTGTTTAATGCATATCCCCAGAAGGAAATAGGTAGCTCTATGCGACTCATCACAGACCTTACCATGTCCAACAAAGGTTGGTTTCTTCGTTGGGACACAACGTTTAATTACGGTTGTAGGCACTGCATTTTTGCATATCAGCCCGATGATGAGTCTCGTATGGAGGCACTACCTCTTTAGTCATGAAATTCGCGGGAAACGGACGTTGGAAGGGTAAAGTTGGAAATTAGCATTCGGTCGGATTTAACTCGTTTGTTTCGCTTCGGGTTCGTTTGTTGGACCTCTATTTTAAAACACATCTCACAAATTAAATAATTAAAACATTTAAAACACATCTCACAAATTAAATTAAAACAAATTAAATTAAACTTCAAATTAAATTAAATTAAATAACGTTCATAAATTAAATTAAACAAATTAAATTAAACTTAAATTAAATTAATTTAAAACACATTAAATTAACTTCCTAAATTAAATTAAATCCATTTCCTAAAATACATAAATCACATCCCTTAATTAAAGATTTTCCCTATCACATTTTAATTAAAAAATATCCCAATTATACACAAAATCAAATCCCCCATCCCCAAACCAAATAGAATTACCCATCCCCTAACCTATAAAAAGAAACATTCACCCCCTTTACCAAACCCTGGCCGGCAGATTCACACAAAAAATCACATAAACACAACTCTCAGCCTTCAACAGCCACGACTTCAACCTCAACCCTACTTCACGCCACTGACCAGCCCCTTAAGCGCACCTAGCCGCACGCCCTAATACGCACACACAGCCACAACCCTCACGCACAAGAACACGTACACAACTTTCCAACCGACTCAGCCCCTTCACATCAATCACCTTCACCCTGGTCCACTCTCGGCAACACCAGCCCCCCCCACTCAACAACCCCTCCATTCGCACATCTGCCTTCACTCAAACCTGCCATACTGACCATCAACAGCCCCTCCATTCGCACACCTTCCTTCACTCAAACCACGCTTACTGCCTATCAACCTTTAGTCACACATTAACCGCTTCAATCAACTGCCCTCACCGCTTCAATCAACTGCCAAACGAACAGCCCCACGCACCTTCTCCAATTCAACAGCAAGCCTATCAACTACAGCCCTCCACGCATCCCCACACCAAGAACAGCCCTTCACTGCACGCATAAATGCCCAAAAACCAGCCCAGTTCAGCCCCATAAAATACCCCTGGAACTGCCGCAAACCTTGCCCCTTGGAACTGCCGCATAAGCCATTTAACTTTCTACCCAAACTGCCGCAAATTGCACCAACCCCACTACCCAGTTAGCCGCAGATTTAACCCTTAAAAAAGTCCAATAAAACTGCACTGTTTAACCACGAAAACTGCCCCCGAAACCCTTCAAAAAAATGCCCCCAAACCAGTCCAAATAACCCTCAAAACAGTCCCCTAATTACCAAAAATAGTGACCCAAAAATACAACAAAAACAGCAGTGAAACGGAGTGAAAACAACAACCCGAACAGTGAAACAGTGAGGAAAGACGTTGAGTTAGTGAATCGAAAGAGTTGCGGATCATCCACCCTTCCGAAGGCCGTGTAACGCGCTTTCGTCAGACGACAAAAGAGGTTAGACCTGAGGGTACCTTTTACTTATTTTCTTTTGTTTTTTTTTATTTATTTTAGAATAGTATCGCATGAGAGTCGCTTGAGGCATAATGTGATTGTTGGATGGGCGGAACGTGTGTTCCCTTTTGTGGTATATAAGATGGAAACCCGGACGTAAATTCCGTAGTCGAATCCGAATGGACGATAGTGCTGTTTGTACTCGGGATACAATGCCACGTACCACTCAAGAGACACATGTTTCGTTCCATCCAAACGTGTATTTGAGCATGTTAGAGTTTATAGGTTATTTATTTATTATTTGAAGTATGATTTAATTTAATTTGTTATTTATTTTCAAAGCATGATTATGTTCTTTTTAGGCATGATATTTTGATTAGTTTAGGATTATGTTTGAATAGTGATTCGTTTATTTAATGGTTCAATATGCTCATTGTGTGATATCGTGTTTGACGTTCAAAGACTTACTTTCAAGCATGCAAACTTAGAATATGATTTATTTAGCGAATGCATGTTAGATCTAAATACCCTTGAGCATGATTATTGAGTAGACTCGGTTAATTTATCGCAAAATCATATCATCACAAGTGACATAAGTAAGGGACCATTCCGAACCCAACGGTTTAAGGTCTTCCCTTGCGAGGGGTGAGTGCGGCCTAAAATCTTTGTCCCGGTTCACACCGGGTGGCGACTCCATGTCATTTCGTACTTCCCAACTAGGCCGTGAGCCTAGAACAGCGTCGTCAAGTTCTGTTGTCTACAGTCTGGCGACTCCACTGGGGATAGAGAATTGGCCTCGAAATCATGTCTTGTGTTGTGTATGATTTGTGCTTTAATTAACCGTGTCTATAGTGGGTTAATGGAATTTAACCAAAGGCATTCTTTAGGCTCGGTGATGGTTGGTGTCTTCCTTTATTCACTACCTTTCGAGGAAAAGCTGTGAAGGCACCTAGATGATCATTACCCGTAGCTTGTTGTGATAGACTAGTTTGGAGGACTCGTTGTTTATTCCTGTCACCAAGCGATAAGAGCCTAAGAGGCTAGGGTACTTAAGAGAGCATCGCTCCACCCTCCCTCTGGGGAATCTACAACGGGAAGTCCATTCGACAGTCAGTCACACACCATAACTCGTTGGCACGTACCGTAAGGTATAAAAAAGGTACGCTCACTTGGTCGCTTGAACCCTTGAGTGGGGAGTCCTAGTTGTGGGCAATCCTTCGTCAGCGAGAGCCTTTGTCCGCACTCCCGTAAACCCGCATGTGAACCATAGTTGTATATCTTGTAGGAGCCACCCCTTTTATTCTTTTGATAACCACCTGTATATTTTATCTCATACATCACGTGCATCTCATGCATACATGCATCATGTTAACCCCGTGTCTTAAAAGCCATCATAGATATCCGTTGGGTTAGAAAACAAAATGAGGTATGTCAAGAGGAGTTTAGCAAACATGGATAGCGAGGAAAAGAAAATCAAGAAATAGAAAATCTTACGGCAAGGATAGAAAGAACATTGAGGGGCCTTCAAAAAAAAAGAAAAAAAAAAAAAAAAAAAAAAAGAAAAAGAAAATGTTTGTTTTTAGTCCCTGATAGTTAGACATAAGTCCGATGATGAAATTGATTGCTTTAGAGTGAAAATTTAGAAACGATAAACCTTGACGTGCTTTTATCTGATGCTTTGAGTAATTGATCTATGTTAGACTCGCAAGCACCTGACAATGGTTCTTAGCAGTGAAAACCTGAGTAGTTAGCAAAGTGACTAGTTGAAGAAATTGTAGGTCGGTGAATGACCGTTCGCCTAAATGTCTATCATAACTTGCTCGTGTTATGATGTGTGGTATGGTTGAAAATGAAAGAAAAGTCTCTAAAAAAGAATTGAACCACCTATAACCGATAAGCGTGAAGCTACCTATGGGCGAGTATTAGGACCACCATGAGGAGAAATGCTACCTTAAAGGGTAGGTGTGTCGAAAAAAAAAGAGGAAGAAAAGAAAGAAAAAAGAAAAGAAAAGAAAAAGAAAAGTTCAAAAGAAAGAGACGAAAGAAAAATAGAAAGAAAACTATATCACATTGAGCAAGAAAAGCAACTGCAGGCATAATTGAGATATCTAGGTTGGTTTGACCCACCAATCCCGATTTTTGAAACGAAATCATTGAGTTAGCTTACTTAAGGATTAAGCTGTGAAAGAATCTTTGCACACACACACTTTGAGTCTGGCCTAGATCATTTATTCAAAGACTTGGATTTGAGTTGCATCGAATGTTTTGAAGGTTCTCTGGTTTCATTACTGAGCATTCTTTGAGGACGATAATATGTATAACTATTGAGACTATTTTCGTAGCATGTGATATAGTATGATATATGGAAGACCTCACTATGTGGTTCATCTTGACCAAGTTCAAACAGCGGAGAACAGAAAGCTAAATTAAGACTGAGAGCGACCAGTCTACCATCCCGTGAATATGAGGAATGACGAGAAATTGAGCCACGAGACCAGAGAGAAGACTGAGCAATCACTTGGAGAACTGGCGGAAAACCTAACCCAGCGGAATAGGAAATTCATTCATGCATGCATGCATACACGAAAAAAATTTGCATTCTTTTTGCGTGTTGTTTTGTTTTGTATTCATAGGTTTCAAAGAAGAAAAAGAGAAAGTGGCAAAAGGCCATACAATCAGAAACAGCAACAGTACAATGTCATCAGTTTCAGAAATGAATCAGTTTCAGTCTAAGGGCGAGGCCCACATCAATATCAACTTGGGGGCGAGGCCCCACATCAGTGTCAGATTGGGGGCAAGGCCCATATTATCAGCAGCATCGGGAAAGAATCCCAGGGTTGAGGCCCATATCAGTATCAGCATAGGGGTTGAGGCCCATATCAGTATCAGCATCAGTTTAGGGTCGAGGCCCACATCAGCAGAATTTTGGAATGAATCCCAGGGCCGAGGCCCGCGACGTCAGAATTTGGAATGAATCCAAGGAATGAATCCCAGGGCCGAGGCCCACGTCGTCAGAATTTGGAGTAAATCCAGGGAATGAATCCCAGAGCGAGGCCCATATCACATCAGTTTCAGCTTCTGCCAAGAATGGCATTCTGGGGCGAGGCCCACATCAGTTCAGTATCAGTTCTGCCAGGTATGGCATTCCGGGGGCGAGGCCCACATTGGTTCAGAGCAGCTTCAGCCAGGTACGGCACTCCGGGTATGGAGATATCAGACCAGCCAGGTACGGCACTCCGGGTATAGAGATATCAGTTCAGCCAGATACGGCACTCCGAGTATGGAGATATCAGTTCAGCCAGATACGGCACTCCGGGTATGGAGATATCATGATCAGCCAGATACGGCACTCCGGGTATGGAGATATCAGTTCAGCAAGATACGGCACTCCGGGTATGGAGATATCAGTTCAGCCAGATACGGCACTCCGGGTATGGAGATATCAGTTCAGCCAGATACGGCACTCCGGGTATGGAGATATCAGTTCAGCCAGATACGGCACTCCGGGTATGGAGACATCAGATCAGCCAGGTACGGCACTCCGGGTATGGAGATATCAACTGCGACACCCTAGGTACGGGGTTAGCATCCAGACTTTGTGGCTCTCTAGGTACGGAGACGTCACCGCGACACCCTAGGTACGGGGTTAGCATCAGACATTTGTGGCACTCTAGGTACGGAGGCGTCACCGCGACACCCTAGGTACGGGGTTAGCATCAGACACTTGTGGCTCTCTAGGTACGGAGACGTCACCGCGACACCCTAGGTACGGGGTTAGCATCCAGACTTTGTGGCTCTCTAGGTATGGAGACGTCACCGCGACACCCTAGGTACGGGGTTAGCACTCAGACCACAGCGACACCCTAGGTACGGGGTTAGCACGCCAGGTACGGCATGTGGACTATTCAGACTATTGTGGCTCTCTAGGTACGGAGACGTCACTGCGACACCCTAGGTACGGGGTTAGCATTCAGACACTTGTGGCACTCTAGGTACGGAGTCGTCACCGCGACACCCTAGGTACGGGGTTAGCACTCAGACCGCAGCGACACCCTAGGTACGGGGTTAGCACGCCAGGTACGGCATGTGGACTATTTATACATTTGTGGCTCTCTAGGTACGGAGACGTCACTGCGACACCCTAGGTACGGGGTTAGCACGCCAGGAATGGCACGTGGATTATGTGGACTACCGAGGACTATCGAGGACTACCGTGGATCATGTGGACTACCGAGGACTACCGTGAAGTGTTGTGGACTACCGAGGATTACCGAGGACTACCGTGGATTATGTGGACTACCGTGGATTATGTGGACTACCGTGGACTATGTGGACTACCGAGGACTACCGTGGACTATCGTGGATTATTTGGAGTATGTGGAGCATGTGGACTATGTGGACTACCGTGGAGTATGTGGACTACCGTGGACTACCGTGGACTATCGTGGACTATCGAGGAGTATGTGGACTATTGTGGACTACCGCGACACCCTAGGTACGGGGTTTAGCACACCAAGTATAGCATTGTGGACTACCGCGACACCCTAGGTACGGGGTTTAGCACACCAAGTATAGCATTATGGACTACCGCGACACCCTAGGTACGGGGTTTAGCACTCCAGAAACGGCACATCATCAAATCAGTTCGAAGCAACAGGCAAGTCAAGTGGCAGCTGGCGAGCCAGGTAAGTGAAAATGCATTGCACGTACTTTGATAGGATTGTCATTGTCACACACTGCACAAGTCCCATCAAAGTGGGGGCGACTGTAGGCACTGCATTTTTACATATCAGCCCGATGATGAGTCTCGTATGGAGGCACTACCTCTTTAGTCATGAAATTCGCGGGAAACGGACGTTGGAAGGGTAAAGTTGGAAATTAGCATTCGGTCGGATTTAACTCGTTTGTTTCGCTTCGGGTTCGTTTGTTGGACCTCTATTTTAAAACACATCTCACAAATTAAATAATTAAAACATTTAAAACACATCTCACAATTAAATTAAAACAATTAAATTAAACTTCAAATTAAATTAATTAAATACGTTCATAAATTAAATTAAACAAATTAAATTAAACTTAAATTAAATTAATTTAAAACACATTAAATTAACTTCCTAAATTAAATTAAATCCATTTCCTAAAATACATAAATCACATCCCTTAATTAAAGATTTTCCCTATCACATTTTAATTAAAAATATATCCCAATTAATACACAAATCTCCCTTTCCTAACCAAATAAGAATTACCCATCCCCTAACCTATAAAAAGAACCATTCACCCCCTTTACCAAACCCTGGCCGGCAGATTCACACAAAAAATCACATAAACACAACTCTAGCCTTCAACAGCCACGACCACTCACTCAACCAACTACTACTTCACGCCACTGACCAGCCCCTTAAGCGCACCTAGCCGCACGCCCTAATACGCACACACAGCCAAACCCTCACGCACAAGAAACGTACACAACTTTCCAACCGACTCAGCCCCTTCACATCAATCACCTTCACCCTGGTCCACTCTCGGCAACACCAGCCCCCCCCACTCAACAACCCCTCCATTCGCACATCTGCCTTCACTCAAACCTGCCATACTGACCATCAACAGCCCCTCCATTCGCACACCTTCCTTCACTCAAACCACGCTTACTGCCTATCAACCTTTAGTCACACATTAACCGCTTCAATCAACTGCCCTCACCGCTTCAATCAACTGCCAAACGAACAGCCCCACGCACCTTCTCCAATTCAACAGCAAGCCTATCAACTACAGCCCTCCACGCATCCCCACACCAAGAACAGCCTTCACTGCACGCATAAATGCCCAAAAACCAGCCCAGTTCAGCCCCATAAAATACCCCTGGAACTGCCGCAAACCTTGCCCCTTGGAACTGCCGCATAAGCCATTTAACTTTCTACCCAACTGCCGCAAATTGCACCAACCCCACTACCCAGTTAGCCGCAGATTTAACCCTTAAAAAAGTCCAATAAAACTGCACTGTTTAACCACGAAAACTGCCCCCGAAACCCTTCAAAAAAAATGCCCCTAAACCAGTCCAAATAACCCTCAAAACAGTCCCCTAATTACCAAAAATAGTGACCCAAAAATACAACAAAAACAGCAGTGAAACGGAGTGAAAACAACAACCCGAACAGTGAAACAGTGAGGAAAGACGTTGAGTTAGTGAATCGAAAGAGTTGCGGATCATCCACCCTTCCGAAGGCCGTGTAACGCGCTTTCGTCAGACGACAAAAGAGGTTAGACCTGAGGGTACCTTTTCCTTATTTTCTTTTGTTTTATTTTTATTTATTTTAGAATAGTATCGCATGAGAGTCGCTTGAGGCATAATGTGATTGTTGGATGGGCGGAACGTGTGTTCCCTTTTGTGGTATATAAGATGGAAACCCGGACGTAAATTCCGTAGTCGAATCCGAATGGACGATAGTGCTGTTTGTACTCGGGATACAATGCCACGTACCACTCAAGAGACACATGTTTCGTTCCATCCAAACGTGTATTTGAGCATGTTAGAGTTTATAGGTTATTTATTTATTATTTGAAGTATGATTTAATTTAATTTGTTATTTATTTTCAAAGCATGATTATGTTCTTTTTAGGCATGATATTTTGATTAGTTTAGGATTATGTTTGAATAGTGATTCGTTTATTTAATGGTTCAATATGCTCATTGTGTGATATCGTGTTTGACGTTCAAAGACTTACTTTCAAGCATGCAAACTTAGAATATGATTTATTTAGCGAATGCATGTTAGATCTAAATACCCTTGAGCATGATTATTGAGTAGACTCGGTTAATTTATCGCACAAATCATATCATCACAAGTGACATAAGTAAGGGACCATTCCGAACCCAACGGTTTAAGGTCTTCCCTTGCGAGGGGTGAGTGCGGCCTAAAATCTTTGTCCCGGTTCACACCGGGTGGCGACTCCATGTCATTTCGTACTTCCCAACTAGGCCGTGAGCCTAGAACAGCGTCGTCAAGTTCTGTTGTCTACAACGGTGTTCCAGGAGGAATCTACTGTGAAAGAATACCATATTCTTTCAAGTAATCAAGAAACCCATTGCTTAAGTATTTGCCACCACGGTCTGACCGTAATGTCTTAATACTCTTGCCGATCTGTTTTTCAACTTCATGTCGATACTCTTTGAATTTCTCAAAAGTTTCCGACTTGTGTCTCATAAGATACACATAACCATAATGCGATGCATCACCCGTAAAGGTTACGAAGTATTCGTATCCACCTCTAGCCTGGCTAGACATGGGCCCACATACGTCACTATGAACGAGGGCTAACAGTTTGGTGGCGCATTCACCTTTACCACTAAAAGGTGATTTAGGCATTTTGCCTAATAAGCAAGATTCGAAGACGTCATATGAATTTGGATCAAATCCGTCCAAGTACCCAATCTTCGAAAGTGTGGATATGTGAGTCTTGTTAATGTGTCCTAGACGACAATGCCACATATAAGTTTCATCTTTGTTACTCATTTTAAGCATTTTGTTTGTTATATTATATGTTTGAGATTGATTTATATTCAAAATATAAAGACCATTATTTGCAACAGTAGTGTAAATTTCTACATCATTTTTATAAATAAAACACCAGGTGTTTCTAAATACAAAAGTGTACCCACATTGGGTTAACATAGATACAGAAATAATATTCCTAGTCAAACTAGGTACATAATAACAGTCTGTAAGTTCTAGTACATGCCCCGAGGGCAATTCCAAAACAAAAGTTCCAACGGCCAAAACAGCGACTGGAGTCCAATTTCCGACACGTAGATCAATCTCTTCTGAGGCCAGTCTCCTGCTAATCCGCAGATCCTGCACATCAGTACATATGTGAGTACCATAACCAGAATCAAAAATCCAATTTTTAAAACTAGAAGTAGTCATGTTTATTTCAATAACAAACATACCAGAAGCCGGTGCCTTGCATGCTTTAATCTCCTTTTAGAGCACCTTGTACTCGCGGCAGTCACGTTTCCAATGACCCCGCTTGCAGCACTGGAGGCATAGTTCCTAAGATTTGTCCTTAGGCTTCCCAGAAGCCTTTGAGGATTTGGCCTTGCCCTTTCTCTTATGCTTCTTCTTCTTCACACCTCTAGTCGCCTTGGGCCCAGCCCTCGGTGTCTGAGATTTCGAAGCAAAGTGCGCCTCGCGCTTATTGCCCTTGAGAAGCTCCTTCTCAGCTTCCTTCAGAATTGACAACAACTCTCCAAGAGTATCATCTTGGTTCATCAGGTTATATTTTATGATGAACCCTCTCCAAGTGTCGAGGAGAGACTACAAGATCAATTCCATGGTAGTCTCAACGTCTAAGACTATCCTCATCTGAGCCAGCTCATCTATGTCAGCAATCATCTGTGCCACATGGGACTCAACATACATGCCTTCTGACATACGTGAACAGAAGAGCTTCTATTGTAACTCATATCTCTGCGATCTACGGTTAGATCGGTAAAGATCGTGCAATCTCGTCAACATGTTATAGAGATCCAAGTCCCTGTTCTATCGACGGAAATGCTAAGTCATAGCAGCAACATAATAGACTGAGCAGTAGAGTTATCATCGCTGTGAGTCTTCCAAAGCTCCAGCTCAAGTAACTGATCAGGTTTTGGCTTAGGCCCAAGAGGTGTCTCTATAGTATATAGCAGCCTCTCGGATCCAAGGACTATCCTTATATTCATTTCCCAATCGAAAAATTTTATGCCTTTAAAGACATTTTCGCCAATGATAATTCTCGGACACTGCCCTTTCCCGTCATCTTGATTACGACAGTCCAACTATCTAATCAACAATATGTGGGTACAGTCTAACTGTTACAAGAAAAATAACATTATATTAGTCCAACTAATAAAATAATTTTGACGAAATAATTTGAAAGCGCGCAAAGCTAAGTATCTGAATGAAATTGCAAATTCAATACTACTCTCCCATAATTTTTCTGCGAGCCTCTAACCCTCTGTCAAGTACTCGGGAAACCCAGTTTCCTAGTGGGCTAGGATCCCGTTAAATAACACACAACCTTGACTTTGGCCAACAAGCTGTATGATATTTAACTATGTAGATCTCGAAGATCAATTGGATCTTATCCAATTCCTACATCCAGAGGTGGACATCCAAGTTCAAAACATATATACAATACATATGCCAATATATCCAATATAATTACCTTACATTTTTCCTCTGAATCAACTAAGCCTTGACTTTGGCACAACAAGCTTAATGATTCCAGTTAAGCGGAACCCATTGACATGGAAATCTTCGTAATCAATGTGGATATACAAGAAGTGATCTTAACTTTGGCCAACAAATCACAACTTGGACAAGACACCGATGTGGAACAAAGCTTTCATGATTCAAACACATCCGAAATTGACAAAGGTCTTGAATTTATCCAACAAACCAATGCCAACTTTGGATCTTGAGTAAGAATCACTCAACGGAAGGAAAAACGCTTAATATATATTGAGGGTTTTTGCGTAATTGGCAACCAATTAATTATCTTTGTTAGGTCTCATCATACACCCTTAAGCATGCATTCTAAAAGCATAATAAGGCACGGAAAGTAAATTAATAACGATATTCGGATGGATATTTAACAAATTGTTCCTAGAACAAATCACTCAATTTCCTCTCCCCGGCTAGCACTATTCTACTTCTACCCAATTACATAATACAATAATAGAAACCTCATTACATTGAGGGGAATTAGGTGAGAAGAGAATACAAAGAAATAATGAGAGAAAAGGCTGGACACGCAGGTCCAATTTAATAAATTCTAAATTTACAACAATTTCTAAAATTGCCCTTTCCCTTCTAATAACCATCCGATATACGCTATTCAATCAACACATCCATGTATTCATTCATAGAATGCAATTCAATCAATCTAATCCAATCAATTAATCTTTGATTATGTGATCATCCAATGTTCAAACAACGATTTGATTTTACGCGAGTCCAACTCGTTTAAGAATAAGTACTTTAAAGTACAATTCTTGAATTTATCGAACTACTCGTTAAATCTAATTTAATTTGTATTCAATATTAATTCAATTTATTTAATTCTAAATTAAATAACTACACTTTTAATGCACTTTAACGACTTAGATTCCAAATTTAATCTTATCGGGTCTCAAAGCCCAACTAACATCCAATGTTCGTTTAATTAAAGTCCGATGGGATTTCAATTGATTTCATAAGGCATGGGCTTTGGTCAATATGGGTCAAACCCAATTACCAAGCCCAATTAAGGAATCACCCTCATTTGCCAAAAAACCAATTTCGGCCCATAAGGTCCGATTAAACTTTAAAGTCCATTTGTTATATTTGGACTTAATGGAATGATTTAGGCCCAATTTGGATCAAATCCAATTGGCCTAAACCAACTTGGCCCAACCAAGCCCAATATGCCCAAATACAACAATTTCAAGCCCAATTTAAAATCAAGCCCAATTAACCAAATTTTAAAATTCCAAATTTTATAATTCAATTAATTAAAGTGTAATACATCAACTAATTACCTAAATTAATATTTCCAAAATTCAATTTAACTAATTAATTTTATATCCTATTGTTCAACTTAAGTCCAACATTTTGAATCAAAAAATCAAGTCATTACATGCCATATAGCTCTCGGGAATGATAGGTGATTTTGTCTGATTTTGTTTTTCAATCCGATTGAATTTTAAATCAACATATCCCAATCGTTTCAAGTCATCCACGATCAACGAAACAAAAAATTACCAAGACCCTAGGGTAATGTTCATATTTGGCCATGCCAATCATAGGGCAAAAAATTAATCCAATCAATATTCCATGAAATTGATCCAATACAACCTCAATACAACATCATTCAAGTATACTCAATCAATCAATTTTATCAAATCATGCTCAAAATAATTTTACCCAAATTTTACCCTAATTCATTCCATGCTCAAATTGGCTCTGATACCATTATAGGGTTTCTACATTTAGTCCCAAGATCAAATCAAGCATAAAATGTGAATGAATAACAAAGAAGAGTGGTGGAAACACACTTACATTGATCGGTTTATGGATGTGTCAAACAACAAAATTGCTCCTCCAAGAACCTTTGAGATTCGGCCAGGATGTGCTCCAAGAAATTGATGTCCAAGTTCCAAGCTATTGTGGATTCCAAGCTCTTGAATTAGTTTCCCTAACACCTTGTAAAATTCCTTTGATGAGTGCTAGCCCTTTGAGAATTTTTGCAACAAAAATTCTTCTATTTCTTCTTGTTATTTTCGGTGAAGGAAGAAGAAAATGGGAGATGAAGACTTGTTACAAGTCTCGGCCAATGGAGAGAGAATGTATAGCTTGAGTTTTGATTTTCAAAAATAAATTTAAATCTAATACCAAATGTTTGGTAAAAGGTCTCTCAAGTCTTGACTTTGGAGTGTTGACAAAGCTTCCACCAACTCCACCTAAACACATCAACCAAAAGTAACTAAAGGTGACATGTGAAGTAACACTTGATGTGACATGTAGGCCCCACTCGATTCAAAATGTGAGTGGGCCCGCAAATACTCTCGGGCTTGGGTTCGCTAATTCCGAATTAACAAACTTCCATTGTGACGTAATTAAATCGAATATAATTAAATAATTATGCCTAGCAAATTACTATTCACGTCACTAACGAATTAATTCTAAATTAACTCATTTGCCTGAATTAAAATCTAATTTTAATTCCACGTCGAAATCTAATTTCTTTAATATGTCAAATATATTATTTTATCGATTAATTCCAAATTAATCTTTCTCTCTCTTCAAATAGTACTTTATCCAAGATAAAGTCTCTCCGTAATTAATCCTAGATTAATTAAGTTCGAATCATACGTCATCGGTGAATCTTCGGGAAGCGACCCAAGAGATCCCTGGATATATTTACAGTAAATCCGGTCATCAGACTATCAGAACACATACGTACCTCGTTGTAGGCACTGCATTTTTGCATATCAGCCCGATGATGAGTCTCGTATGGAGGCACTACCTCTTTAGTCATGAAATTCGCGCGGGAAACAGACGTTGGAAGGGTAAAGATGGAAATTAGCATTCGGTCGGATTAAACTCGCTTGTTTCGCTTCGGGTTCGCTTGTTGGACCTCTATTTTAAAACACGTCTCACAAATTAAATAATTAAAACATTAAAATACACCTCACAAATTAAATAATAAAAAAACATTAAAACACATCTCACAAATTAAATAATTAAAACATTAAAATACACCTCACAAATTAAATTAAATCACATTCACAAATTAAATAAATCATATCTTTAACTAAAAAGAAAAAATCAAATTAATTCCCCTAATTAAAGATTTTCCCCATCACATACTAAATTAAAATATCCCCTAATTAATACACAAAAATCTTTCCTTCTCCAACTAGGATTACTCCTCTCATTGCCTATAAAAATAACCCCTCTCCACACATTCAAACCCTGGCCGATTCGCACTAAAAAAAACTGCACAAGAAACCCTAAATCTCACTCGGCAGCCCTCTCATTCTAAAACAAACACATATAGCTCACGTTACTACTGCCTGCTCTTTCACGCCATTGTCTCAATCTGTCCAAACAACCCATTCTCGGCAGCCACCATTCAGCGCAAGCACCCCAAGAACTAACCAAAAACAAACCCTTAGACACAGCCCACTACCTCATCAAAGCTACACGCCATCTGTCTCCACGCACCTTGCCATTATCAACGTACCTTGCCCACGCCCTTGCCATAATTACACGTAGCAGCCCACCAAGCCCCTTGCCACAATTACACGTCCACGCCCCTTCAGCCTTCAACACCTGCCTATCCTCACGCCCATAATACTCAGCCCCACGCATTCAAGCTACACGCCACGCCACACTCCCTAATCCTCTTCACGATCTTCAAACAGCCACTACCCCTCAACATGGCCTCACGCTAAATCATCAACACCCCTGCCCCTCTACTTGACCACACGAACCTGCGCACCACTAACCCTCACGGCCCTCACACCCCTTACATGTCAAGAGCCCACAAACACGTTCACGCCCTTTGCCCCAACAGCACCTTAGCCCTCACGCCAACTGCCTTACGCCAATTGCCACAAAACCAAACGCACAAAAGCCTGCCTACCCTCACTCTAATTGCCTCCATCTCCACCTAAGCTGACAACCATTCACGCCTTATAACCTCCGCAAATCCTATCTAAAAAACTGCCTAAAAACAGCCCCTTTACTGCCCAGTTCAAGTCTCCCTTCACAGCCCTAAAACACCCTAAAATAAACCTTATTTCCAGCCCTTAAGTGCCGCAAAAAGATCCCCCAAAGCAGCTCCAAGTCAGCGCCAAAACAAAACAGCCCCTGAAAACGGCTTCACTGCACTAGTGAACTGCCACGTTCAAGCTTCTGTTCTGGTCAGTTTCTTTGCGTCCTTAGCCCATCAAAACAGTCCTAAAACCATCTTAAAACCATCCCAGAAATCCCCAAAAAGTTTCCCCAAAAAACCTTTACAAACGCACCTCCCGAGACCACCAAAATCACCCAAAACAGTCCAAAAACGCCCAAAACAGTGACCTGAAACGCAGCGACCAAACGGTGGTGAAACGGACTTAAAACAGCAGCCCGAGCATCAAAACAACGAGGAAAAACAGTGAGCAAACCAATCGGAAAAGTATCGGATCATTCGCCCTTCCAACGGACGTGTAACGCCCTTTCTTGAGACGACAAAAGAGGTTAGACCTGAGGGCACCCTTTTACTTATCTCTTTTCATTTTATTTATTTATTTTTGATATACAATTGCATGAGAGTCGTTTGAGGCATGATTTGATTGTTGGATGAGCGGGATATGTGTTCTCTTTTGTGGTATATCGGATGGAAACCCGGACGTAAATTCCATAGCCGATTCCGAATGGACGGTAGTATGGTCTGCACTCGGGACACAATGCCACGTACCACTTAAGAGACATACGTTTCGTTCCATCCAAACTTGTATTCGAGCATGATGTAGTTCTAGGTTGTTTTTATTTATTATTTTAAGCATTCTTAACTTAATTTCGTTATTTAATTTCAAAGCATGATTATGTTTCTTCTTTTTTATGCATGATATTTAATTTAGTTTATTTTATGTTTAAGTAATATTTGTTTTGCGTTGGTTTGATGGCTTAGTATGTTCAATGTGTGATATTGCGTGTTTATTGTTTAAAGACTTCCTTTCAAGTATGCAAACTTAGATTAGGATTTAGTTAGCGAAAGCATATTAGACCTAAGTGACCTTTGAACATTATTATTGAGTAGATGCGGTTGGTTTATTGCATGAATTATATCATCACAATGACATAAGTAAGGGACCATTCCGAACCCAACGGTTTGAGGTCTTCCCTTGCGAGGGGTGAGTTCGGCCTTAAACCTTTGTCCCGGTTCACACCGGGTGGCGACTCCATGTTATTTCGTACTTCCCAACTAGGCCGTGAGCCTAGAACAGTGTCGTCAAGTTCTGTTGTCTACAGTCTGGCGACTCCACTGGGGATAAGAGAATTGGCCCCGAAATCATGTCTTGTGATGTGTATGATTTGTGCATTAGTTGACCGTTTCTATAGTGGGTTGAAGGATTTCAATCAAAGGCATTGTCGTAAACCCACATGAGAACGATAGTTGTATATCCTTTAGAAGTTGCCTCTTTTTGCTTTTGATAACCACATTCATATTTTATCTCATATGTCCCATGCATCTCATGCATACACGCATCATGTTAACCCGTATCTTAAAAGCCATCATAGATATCCGTTGGGTTAGAAAATAAAATGGGGTATGTCAGGAGGAGTTTAGCAAACATGGATAGCGAGGAAAAGAAAATCGAGAAATAGAAAACCTTACGGCAAGGATAGAAAGAACATTGGGGGGCCTTAAAAAAAAGAGAAAACAAAAAAGAGAAAGAAAAAGAAAAAAAAAAAAAAAAAAAAAAAGAAAATTGTTTGTTTTTAGTCCTTGATAGTTAGACATAAGTCCGATGATGAAATCGTTTGCCTTAGGAGAAACTTTAGAAACGATAAACCCTTGACGTGCTTTTATCTGATGCTTTGAATAATTGATCTATGTTAGACTCGTAAGCACTTGATTATGATTCTTAGCAGTGACAACCCGAGTAGTTAGCAAAGTGACTAGGTGAAGAAATTATAGGTCGGTGAATGACCGTTTGCTTAGATGTCTATCTTGAGTTGCTTATGTTATGATGTGTGGTATGGTTGAAAATGAAAGAAAAGTCTCTAAAGAAAACAATTGAACCACTTATAACCGATAAGCGTGAAGCTACCCATGGGCGAGTATTAGGACCACCATGAGGAGAAATGCTACCTTAAAGGGTAGGTGTGTTGAAAAAAAAAAGAGAGAGAGAAAAAGAGAAGAAGTTCAAAACGAAAAAAAAAAGAGACAAAGGAAAAGAAAAATAAAATCATACCACGTTGAGCACGGAAAAGCAACTGCAAGCATAATTAAGACATCTAGGTTGGTTTGACCCACCGATCATGATTTTTGAAATGAAATCATTGAGTTGGCCTACCTAAGGATTAAGCTGTGAAAGAACCTTTGCACGCACACACTTTGAGACTGGCATAGATCATTTATTCAAAAACTCAGATTTGAGTTGCATTGAGTGTTTTGAATGTTCTCTGGTTTCATTACTGGGAATTCCTCGAGGACGATAATATGTATAACTATTGAGACTATTTCGTAGCATCTGATATAGTATGATGATATGGAAGGCCCCGCCATGTAGTTCATCTTGACCAAGTGCAAACAGCGGAGAACAGAAAGCTAAATCAAGACTGGGAGCGACCAGTCTACCACCCCGTGAATAAGAAGAAAAAACAAGAAATTGAGTCATGAGACCAGAGAGAAGACTAAGTAATCACCTGGAGAACTGGCGGAAAACCTAACCCAGCGGAATAGGAAATTCATTCATGCATGCATGCATACACGTAACATAATTGGCATTCTTTTTTTCGTGTTGTTTTGTTTTGTATTCACAGGTTTCAAAGAAGAAAAAGAGAAAGTGGCAAAAGGCCATACAATCAGAAACAACAACAGTACAATGTCATCAATTTCAGAAATGAATCAGTTTCAGTCTGAGGGTGAGGCCCACGTCAGTATCAACTTGGGGGCGAGGCCCACATCCGTATCGATTTGGGGCCGAGGCCCACGTCAGTATCAACTTGGGGGCGAGGCCCACATCCGTCTCGGTTTGGGGCCGAGGCCCACGTCAGTATCAACTTGAGGGCGAGGCCCACATCAGTGTCAGTTTTGGGGCGAGGCCCACATCAGTATCAACTTGGGGGCGAGGCCCACATCAGTATTAGATTGGGGGCAAGGCCCAAATTATCAGCAGCACCGGGAAAGAATCCCAGGGTCGAGGCCCAAATTATCAGCAGCATTGGGAATGAATCCTAGGGCCGAGGCCCACGACGTCAGAATTTGGAATGAATCCAGGGAATGAATCCCAGGGCCGAGGCCCACGACGTCAGAATTTGGAATGAATCCAGGGAACGAATCCCAGGGCCGAGGCCCATGACTTCAGAATTTGGAATGAATCCAGGGAATGAATCCCAGGGCCGAGGCCAATGTCGTCAGAATTTGGAATGAATCCCAGGGCCGAGGCCCATGTCATCAGAATTTGGAATGAATCCCAGGGCCGAGGCCCACGTCGTCAGAATTTGGAATGAATCCAATGAATGAATCACAGGGCCGAGGCCCACATCAGCATCAGTTTAGGGCGAGACCCACATCAGCATCAGTTTGGGGCGAGGCCTGTATTAGCATCAGTATCAGTCTTGCTGGGTATGGCACTCTGGGGGTGAGGCCCACATCTTTATCAGAATCAGTCTTGCCGAGTATGGCACTCTGAGGGTGAGGCCCACATCTTTATCAGAATCAGTCTTGCCGGGTATGGCACTCTGAGGGCGAGGCCCATATTACATCAAATCAGTTTCTGCCGGGTATGGCACTCTGAGGGCGAGGCCCACATCAGTTCAGTAACAGTTCTGCCGCGTATGGCATTCTGGGGGCGAGGCCTACGTCAGTTTAGTATCAGTTTCTTCCGGGTATGGCATGTTGGGGGCGAAGCCCACATCAGTTCAACATCAGATCAGCCAGGTACGGCACTCCGGGTATGGAGATATCAACTGGGACACCCTAGGTACGGGGTTAGCATCCAGACTTTGTGGCTCTCTAGGTACGGAGATGTCACTGCGACACCCTAGGTACGGGGTTAGCATTCAGACATTTGTGGCACTCTAGGTACGGAGTCGTCACCGCGACACCCTAGGTACGGGGTTAGCATCCAGACTTTGTGGCTCTCTAGGTACGGAGACGTCACCGCGACACCCTAGGTACGGGGTTAGCATCCAGACTTTGTGGCTCTCTAGGTACGGAGACGTCACTGCGACACCCTAGGTACGGGGTTAGCATTCAGACATTTGTGGCACTCTAGGTACGGAGTCGTCACCGCGACACCCTAGGTACGGGGTTAGCATCCAGACTTTGTGGCTCTCTAGGTACGGAGACGTCACCGCGACACCCTAGGTACGGGGTTAGCATCCAGACTTTGTGGCTCTCTAGGTACGGAGACGTCACTGCGACACTCTAGGTACGGGGTTAGCATCCAAACTTTGTGGCTCTCTAGGTACAGAGACGTCACCGCGACACCCTAGGTACGGGGTTAGCATCCAGACTTTGTGGCTCTCTAGGTACGGAGACGTCACTACGACACCCTAGGTACGGGGTTAGCATCCAAACTTTGTGGCTCTCTAGGTACGGAGACGTCACTCGCGACACCCAGGTACGGGGTTAGCATTCAGACCACAGCGACGCCCTAGGTACGGGGTTAGCACGCCAGGTACGGCATGTGGACTATTCAGATATTTGTGGCTCTCTAGGTACGGAGACGTCACTGCGACACCCTAGGTACGGGGTTAGCACGCTAGGAACGGCACGTGGATTATGTGGACTACCGAGGACTACCAAGGACTACCGTGGACTATGTGGACTATCGAGGACTACCGTGGACTATCGTGAAGTGTTGTGGACTACCGAGGACTACCGTGGACTATCGTGAAGCATTATGGACTACCGTGGACTACCGTGGATTATGTGGACTACCGTGGACTATCGTGAAGTGTTGTGGACTACCAAGGATTATCGAGGACTACGTGGACTACTGTGGATTATGTGGACTACCGTGGACTATCGTGAAGTGTTGTGGACTACCGAGGATTATCGAGGACTACCGTGGACTACCGTGGATTATGTGGACTACCGTGGACTACCGTGAAGTGTTGTGGACTACCGAGGATTACCGAGGACTACCGTGGATTATGTGGACTACCGTGGACTATGTGGACTACCGAGGACTACCGTGGACTATCGAGGACTACCGTGGACTACCGTGGATTATGTGGAGTATGTGGAGCATGTGGACTATGTGGACTACCGTGGAGTATGTGGACTATGTGGACTACCGTGGACTACCGTGGACTATCGAGGAGTATGTGGACTATTGTGGACTACCGTGACACCCTAGGTACGGGGTTTAGCACACCAAGTATAGCATTGTGGACTACCGCGACACCCTAGGTACGGGGTTTAGCACGCCAGGAATGGCACATCATCAAATCAGTTCGAAGCAACAGGCAAGTCAAGTGGCAGCTGGCGAGCCAGGTAAGTGAAAATGCATTGCACGTACTTTGATAGGATTGTCATTGTCACACACTGCACAAGTCCCATCAAAGTGGGGGCGACTGTAGGCACTGCTTTTTGCATATCAGCCCGATGATGAGTCTCGTATGGAGGCACTACCTCTTAGTCATGAAATTCGCGGGAAACAGACGTTGGAAGGGTAAAGATGGAAATTAGCATTCGGTCGGATTAAACTCGCTTGTTTCGCTTCGGGTTCGCTTGTTGGACCTCTATTTTAAAACACGTCTCACAAATTAAATAATTAAAACATTAAAATACACCTCACAAATTAAATAAATAAAAAAACATTAAAACACATCTCACAAATTAAATATTAAAACATTAAAATACACCTCACAAATTAAATTAAATCACATTCACAAATTAAATAAATCATATCTTTAACTAAAAAGAAAAAATCAAATTAATTCCCCTAATTAAAGATTTTCCCCATCACATACTAAATTAAAATATCCCCTAATTAATACACAAAATTCTTTCCTTCTCCAACTAGGATTACTCCTCTCATTGCCTATAAAAATAACCCCTCTCCACACATTCAAACCCTGGCCGATTCGCACTAAAAAAAACTGCACAAGAAACCCTAAATCTCACTCGGCAGCCCTCTCATTCTAAAACAAACACATATAGCTCACGTTACTGCCTCTTTCACGCCATTGTCTCAATCTGTCCAAACAACCCATTCTCGGCAGCCACCATTCAGCGCAAGCACCCCAAGAACTAACCAAAAACAAACCCTTAGACACAGCCCACTACCTCATCAAAGCTACACGCCATCTGTCTCCACGCACCTTGCCATTATCAACGTACCTTGCCCACGCCCTTGCCATAATTACACGTAGCAGCCCACCAAGCCCCTTGCCACAATTACACGTCCACGCCCCTTCAGCCTTCAACACCTGCCTATCCTCACGCCCATAATACTCAGCCCCACGCATTCAAGCTACACGCCACACGCCACACTCCCTAATCCTCTTCACGATCTTCAAACAGCCACTACCCCTCAACATGGCCTCACGCTAAATCATCAACACCCCTGCCCCTCTACTTGACCACACGAACCTGCGCACCACTACCCTCACGCCCTCACACCCCTTACATGTCAAGAGCCCACAAACACGTTCACGCCCTTTGCCCCAACAGCACCTTAGCCCTCACGCCAACTGCCTTACGCCAATTGCCACAAAACCAAACGCACACAAAAGCCTGCCTACCCTCACTCTAATTGCCTCCATCTCACGCCTAAGCTGACAACCATTCACGCCTTATAACCTCCGCAAATCCTATCTAAAAAACTGCCTAAAAACAGCCCCTTTACTGCCCAGTTCAAGTCTCCCTTCACAGCCCTAAAAAACCCTAAAATAAACCTTATTTCCAGCCCTTAAGTGCCGCAAAAAGATCCCCCAAAGCAGCTCCAAGTCAGCGCCAAAACAGCCCCTGAAAACGGCTTCACTGCACTAGTGAACTGCCACGTTCAAGCTTCTGTTCTGGTCAGTTTCTTTGCGTCCTTAGCCCATCAAAACAGTCCTAAAACCATCTTAAAACCATCCCAGAAATCCCCAAAAAGTTTCCCCAAAAAACCTTTACAAACGCACCTCCCGAGACCACCAAAATCACCCAAAACAGTCCAAAAACGCCCAAAATAGTGACCTGAAACGCAGCGACCAAACGGTGGTGAAACGGACTTAAAACAGCAGCCCGAGCATCAAAACAACGAGGAAAAACAGTGAGCAAACCAATCGGAAAAGTATCGGATCATTCGCCCTTCCAACGGACGTGTAACGCCCTTTCTTGAGACGACAAAAGAGGTTAGACCTGAGGGCACCCTTTTACTTATCTCTTTTCGTTTTATTTATTTATTTTTGATATACAATTGCATGAGAGTCGTTTGAGGCATGATTTGATTGTTGGATGAGCGGGATATGTGTTCTCTTTTGTGGTATATCGGATGGAAACCCGGACGTAAATTCCATAGCCGATTCCGAATGGACGGTAGTATGGTCTGCACTCGGGACACAATGCCACGTACCACTTAAGAGACATACGTTTCGTTCCATCCAAACTTGTATTCGAGCATGATGTAGTTCTAGGTTGTTTATTTATTATTTTAAGCATTCTTAACTTAATTTCGTTATTTAATTTCAAAGCATGATTATGTTTCTTCTTTTATGCATGATATTTAATTTAGTTTATATTTATGTTTAAGTAATTATTTGTTTGCGTTGGTTTGATGGCTTAGTATGTTCAATGTGTGATATTGCGTGTTTATTGTTTAAAGACTTCCTTTCAAGTATGCAAACTTAGATTAGGATTTAGTTAGCGAAAGCATATTAGACCTAAGTGACCTTTGAACATTATTATTGAGTAGATGCGGTTGGTTTATTGCATGAATTATATCATCACAATGACATAAGTAAGGGACCATTCCGAACCCAACGGTTTGAGGTCTTCCCTTGCGAGGGGTGAGTGCGGCCTTAAACCTTTGTCCCGGTTCACACCGGGTGGCGACTCCATGTTATTTCGTACTTCCCAACTAGGCCGTGAGCCTAGAACAGTGTCGTCAAGTTCTGTTGTCTACACTCGTACTATATTTTTACTGATTTATGAGACAATGTTGGCTTCTAGCAAAGCGCCATGCCTACCCAATTCTCTAGAAATAATCTTAATGGAATATACGATCTATATCAGGCGTAGTATACCGAAGTATTGTGTATAGCGATCCAGTATCAGATGTTCACGTGCAAGGCTTGGGGCTGGAATAGTGTCTGCCCCGTACGAAGCACATATCAGATATCAAGCAAATAGTCTCTTTGAATCGGATAATCCTGACCTTGTCATATTATCACGATGGTTGCAACACAATAGAGAACTAGTTTCGAATCCCTACGTGATCATCATCTCCGTATGTCTGAAGTGATACTTCTGTCTTGACATCACATCCAATACACTACGATTCTCAATAAACCCAGAAGAGGCGTACACAGAACCTGTTAAAGTCTTGGATGACCAAAACTAAAGCTTATCAATTGTCGCAAGTACTAGCGATGCAAGTCTCAGGTTAAGACCAAATACATCTACCCTGAAGCGGACTCCCATAGACACATATACATACTACCAATGGGATTCCGCTGGGTCTATCTAGAGCGAAGCTCTTTCCGTAACATCGGTAAAAAAACAACCTCCTATCGCACTTGCATAAGTATCCATACTTAAATATATAAGAACTATACCGTTATGCCCTCACAACGCGAACACGTGCAATACTAGTCTATTATGTATTATCGATGTCTAGTCTCGATAATACTACGACTAGGGGTGTTTAATGATTAAACCTTTATGGATTGATACTGTCTCATATCATCTCAATCCGGAAATAATCATAAGGACTTCTACCATTTGGAATTAAATAAATAAATACAAAACGGTAAAAGGCAATTTCATTACTGCATAGTTACTTTTGTACAAAAATATAATGTCTTTTACAAATAGTGACGCTATGGGTCATAATTGTCCAACATAAGTTTCCTATAAATAGGAGCGCCCCACATTAGAAATTTCATATTTTCTTTCCTGATTCCTTTGTAAATCTTAGAGAGTGTCTTGTTTGTTTATTTATTTAATGCTTTTTGTGATGTCTTTTTCTTTCAATAAAAGTACGAGTATGTTTTATTACAAAATGAGTAGCTAATTTCTTTTCTGCTGGGGTAAGGGTGAAGCTCTTATAATGGAAACATAGATTAAACTCGCTTCTATTATAGTAAATAAATTGAAATCTAATTATTAAAACTTGATTTAATTCTAGATTAACTATTGACAATCTTTCTACCACCTTTATGCCTGGTTTTATCTATCTATCGTCTTTATGGCTGGTTTTATCTTTCTACCACCTTTATGGTTGGTTTTACTTTCTACCGCCTTTATGGCCGATTTTATATTTCCACAACCTATATGGCTTGTTTTACTCTCTACCGCCTTTATGGCCGATTTTATCTTTCCACCGCCTATATGGCTAGTTTTATACTATTTTGGCATAATTAAGTACCTTGGTAGGACTTGTTATTGACAAACATTATCACCGCCTTTATGGCTGGTTTTATGTTTTTGGCATGCTTAGTACCCGGGTAGGACTAATTATTGATAGAAATGACTACCGCTTTTATGGCTGGTTCTTTTTATTGGCAAAATTAATTACTGTAATAAATTAATTGGGTAAAAATGGCAATTTATAAATTTTGATAAAGCGAGATTTCTAAATGTTTAAAAGACTAAAAAACTCCAACATTTCCTTCTACTATTGTATTCCAACCTAAAATCTTCTCACTACTTCAACAAAGCAAACGTTTCTTTTATGCACTATTCATTATTCTATTTTGCTAAATCTCTTCTATGTGGATCGACCCCGGACTCACCGGGTTATTTTATTACTTCGACACTGTAGGCACTGCATTTTTGCATGTAAGTCCCTATGATGAGTCTCACATGGAGACGTACATCTTTAATTGTGGAAGTCACGGGACACGAATGTTAGAAGGGAATAGTCAAGAATTGACATTTTTGTTGGACTTAATTAGCTCGTTTCGCTTCGGGTTCGCTTGTTGGACCTCTATTTTAAAACACATTCTTAGCCCAAACCCCCGCAAGACACACACCAAGCCCATCTCACCCAAGCCCAATCCAAGAAATAATTAAAGCATATTTAAAACACAAATTAAATTAAATTAAATTAAATCTAATCTAATTAAATCAAATTAAATTCATTCTTAAATTAAATAAATCCCTTCCTAATTTAATAAATCACTTCATAATTTAAATAAATCACCTACCAATTTAAGAAATTCCCCACCCAAAAATATAAAATTTCTGCCTTAAATAATTAAATTAAATGCATAACTTGATTTCTTTCCTTTCCAAAATCCATGCAAAACCCTAGCACCACTATAAAAGATAACGCAAAAATATAAACCAAAGGGACCTCTGCTCTCTCTCTCACGGACGACAATAATGAAAAAACCCTAAAGCCATTTTCTCTCTTTCTCACTCCATCATCTTCTCTCATCACTCATGCATGAAAACAAATAAACCATAATCCTCACACCACTCATTCTCTCTAACATCTCTCTTGGTTGACTCTCACTCGGCTCTCTCTTTTATTCAACACACAGCCACACAATAAACCTAACTGCCCCTGCACATAATACAAATAAACAAACACCATTCAGCCCATTAATCAACCACCATCGCCACTTCACCTTGTAGGGAACGCCTTCCCCCGTGCAGCGGAAGCGGTGAGGCTCAGGAACCGAACTTGAAAATTTTTTCTGCTCTTCCCTTTGCTTGGCCGAACCACACCAGTGGATTCACTGATGTTTTGGACAAAATCTCAGCTCCAGAATAGCCCCGAAGCAGTCCCCAAACAGCCCTTGAACTGCAGTGAAATAACGGACTGTTTTGGACACGTTATGGGCACGAACTGTACCCAGTTTCAGGTCTGATTTGCGCCACTCACTGCTCAATTTCAGATCTGATTTTGGTCCAAAAAACAATCCTAACACAGCCCTAAAATTATCCCAAAGTGTTTCCCAAAATCCCGAATGAAAATCAAATAAAACGGAGCCCCCTAAGACCTTGTATCTGCGCAAATTGCAGGGATTCCAGGGGCTGGTTGCCGTGACATGTGTTAAGTATTTGGGGATGTTTTTCAACGTCACGAGGTCTTCCGAACTATGTCTTGACACTAACGGAGGGTAGTGTGGGCTACACTCATAGAGAATAATACCACAACACCAAAGAATTCTCAACTCTTGAGAGCTTGGAGAAGGAGATGGAGGCTAGGGCTTTTTTTTTTTTTTTGATTTCTGGATCTGAAAAATTAAATCATAATTTTTCTTTTATACTTATGGTTAATTTTTTTCATAAAACAAATCAACCACTAGTTCTCCTAATATAGTCAAATTTCGGCCAAGGGTGGGGTAGGATTCCTTGTTTTTTTTTGCTTCCAAATAAACAAATCCTACTCCCTTTAGGACTCCAAATTTTCGACCAAGGGGGATTTAATTTGGATTTGATTTTGTTTCCAAAACAAACAAATCCTATCCTTAATATGACTCCAAAAATTCGGCCAAGGTATGGGAGAATTAGGATTTGATTTTGTTTCCAAAACAAACAAATCCTATTCCTTATCCAATAAGGAATCTTACCTTGGTAATAATCCTTAGCCTTATTAAATTATATCATATATAATTTAATGTTCTAATTTAATAATTATCATATATAATTATTAATACTTTATATTAACTTTTAATATAAAGTCTCATGTGTGATATAATTATTATTAATCATATTAATAATATTTATTCCTTTTGTGAGTATATAATTGGACCATCCAATTATATTTGCTCCGCTATAGTAAATCAAGCTAGCACGGGGACCAAGTGGATCTACGGTTCTGAGCTCCAATAATCTCGAAATATTAATTAAGCTCTTAATTAATTATTCCGAATTATTAACTCCGGGTTATTCCACTAAAAACCCGAAGTTGCATTCTCGTTGTCGTAGATGAAATATTAAGCCGAACCAAGTCGGTGTCCACCGATATAGTCATTGCATATGAATTGATCCTTCACGAATATCTCATAATTAGAGCCGGGTCATAATGTCCGTTATACCCCTCTAATTATTTTTATCTTAAGTACCATTGATTCTCTAATGAACGATTCATTCATAACTGTTATGAATATTAATCTTTCTATTCGTAATAGAAATACTTGAGCGCTCTAATCATTCAGTACCGAATCAACCCTTAAGAGAGATATTCATCTACTTCTCGCAAGAAGGAGTGAATTCCATGTCTATGTAAAACGTTCCCAGCTACATAACAGACTATGCCCCCAAAGTACGTAGTATTGGTTGGGATTGCTGCACCAACCTCACCTTTGTAAATCAAAGGACATATCCCGCCATGCAGGAGTTCGTAGTACACTCAGGATAAGATCAACCATATAGACCATCAAGTAGATTGAAATGACTTTCTTTATTTAACAGGTGTTATAAGAATGTCATTTCTATCTGGGTCCAGTCCTATATGATCACATCATATAAGGTGCCTCCATTCTCATGTCTCTACATGGACGATCCGGATTAAGATCGCCATCCAAATATAGAATGGACTTAGCTATAGATAAACCACAAACAAAGTACCGGTTTGTTTGCTCTCTATGGACTATTTAAGATTACTAACTTCAGACTTAAATCCTCTGGTGCATGACACTCATGCACCAAGTCTTGAAGGTACATAAGTAATCTATGGTATTTATGAAGATATAAAATATGCGAAAATTAAAACAAACAATTTGATAAATGAATAATGCATCATTTTATTCTATGCAAAAGAAACCATTTACATCTCATGTAGCTCTAGGGCATACATCCCAACACACCTCTCTTTGACAAACTGCCATCAACCGAATAAAATAACAAAGCAGCAGTCGGTCTTCATCTCTCACTCCTCTCGGCGCTACAACCTCATTCTCTCACACACCGCTCACAAACCCCTCAGCTGACCAAAAAAAAAATCAAGCCCTTCAACTGCCATGTTAATAGAACCCTTACGCTCAGACCATTCAACATATAGCCCACATAAGCTAAACATAACCCATCAGCCAACCAGCCTCTCCTCTTGCGCAAAACCCTTCATTCAGCAGCCCACTGCTTCAACGTAATAGCCCTCACATACAACCCTTAGAGTTCACGCATAAACAGTCCAGAAACCGTACCCTTAAAGTACCACAAACCAGTCCCAAAAACACATCGAAAACAGTCCCCGAATTAGACCAAAATACCCCCGAAAACTGTCCCTGAAACTGCAGCAAAAAACCCCGAAACTGCCTAGCTAATTACTGCAAACTTCCCAACCAAAACCCTGTAAACTGCTGCATAAGCTGCCCAATTTTCTACCCAATTCACCGCACAAACTGCTCAATTTTCTGCCAATTCACCGTACAAACTACATCAAAAATTACCTAAAAATCACCAAAAAACACGGCAGCCCCAATACCTTAAATAATCGTAAAATAGTCTCTTAATATAGTGAAAACAGTGTCCAAAAAATACCCTTAAAGTAGCAGT